>JAQJVL010001253.1:117500-223323 GCA_035578905.1 Stictocephala bisonia | reverse complement strand
TGGAAATGCCTTATACCTATTTCCTTAACGGTTTTATTTCTTTATTTATCAACGGTACAACCACTTTTGTACATGGTATAATACATGATACATGGCATCATAAAGTTTATCTAGATCTACAACAGACCTTTCTAGGGCTGCTATGATAGATAGTACAGCTTACGTTATTAAAGGTTTTTTACGTTTCCACAGGGAAATACAGACCTTTCCCATTTCACAACCGTACAGTATACTTGTACTGAACAAAGATTACTAAAAATGGAGATGGTACCGAGGACCATCAACCTTTAAACAATCTTTTCTTTTTTATTCATCGTGTTACAAACAAATGGATATGGACAGAGGGCATGGAACTCCATGTCCAACTCATTGTAAGCCCCTGCGTAACACACGATTACAACCATCATGAGATATCATTCATTTACACCTAAACTCCTCCTCCTCTGCTAAAAACGAGCCTTTTCAGGGCCCCATAAATATTGATAAATAGTCTTAAGTAACTCGGGTGGGTTGACGTCATAGGTGGGGTGAGCAGGCTCACGGAGTGGACACTCATGACGTCGCCAGCATACACGTTCACTCGAGAGCTCCAGACGCTGTGGTTCCCTCACTGTACACACTAAGTCTTGAGGTATGCTGCCTTCACATCCAACATGAAGTGGAAATGGTTGAGTACTACAAGGAGAAGTCCCCTTTAGTGTCCGTTGTAGTATAATGGAAGACCGCCGATGACTCCGATGTGTCTTTGAGCATAGTTAGGGAATCTAACTTAAATAAAAATAAAGATAAATCTGATGAAGTTAGGCCAGAATTAAATAGAGAAGACACACTGTCCAGTATAATGGACATGCTAGTGAAAATAAATGTAAACATAGTAGATATGAATACTAAACAAAATAATTTTGAGACCAAACTCAATGAAATGAATACTAAATTTGACAAGATTAATACTGATATGGTAGAGATGAATAGAGAAAATAATGTGAAATTAGATGAGCTTAGGAAAGATGTCAATGATAGAATAAATCAACTTGAAGATAAACTAGACAGACAGGTAGAACAAATAAAAGTAGACTTTAATGAGGAAATTAAAGTAAAAGAAAGCAATATCAGGGAAGAAGTAAATAACAAAAATAAAGAACAGACTCTAAAAATAAATGAAGTTGAAAATAAACTGAGTGAAATAAATAAAACATTGTTAGACAAATATGTTGAGCTAAACGTTAAATTGACAAATGTGATTGTGGAAGTAGACAACCAAATAATCAAAGTAAATGACAAAATAGAGGAACAGATAGGTTATCTAAATACTATCATAGACAATAAAATAGAGAGAGCTATCACCCTAAATAATACTAATCTAGAGGGTAAAATAAATGAATTAAAAGACCATGTAGATAAAGAAATAAAAATGATTTGTGACCAAACTAAGAGAACTCAAATAAATAGAGATAGATCTGTTGTAAGAGACAGTAGTAATAACACACGCATAGGTGATGTAGACATATCACTAAATAAAATCACTATTGATGATAATAAAAATAAGACTACACAAAACACTACAAATAATAAAACAATCTCTAGCACTAGTGCGGAATTGTATTTAGTAGATTTCTACCCAGACTCAAACAAATGTCATCCAATGACATTTATTAAATTTGCCAGAAAATTTGTAGATTTGTCAGAGGATCAATGGGATTGTCAAATTTTATTTCTAATGAAACACTTGAAAGGGGAGGCTAGTGTATGGATTAGGAATCGACTTGACAAGTGGAACAACTTTCTTGAATTCGAAAGCGAATTCAAAAATAAATATTGGGGCATTGACAAGCAGAAGGAATTTGAAAATAAATTAATGGGGGGTGGAACTTATGATGCTAACAGAGATGACATGGTAAATTACATTATGGAATATTACAACATATCATGTTTTCTAGATCATAAGCTGAACATGACCACTTTTCTTAGTTTCATATCACGACACCTACCGATAGGGATTAGTGCATCAGTAGCTACAGCTAATAACATACAAAACGGAGATGACCTAGAAACCTATTTGAAGCAACTAAACCATGTAGGGAAAAACCAGTTTGAATCTATTAATAGACAACCTAGGAGACCATATGAAAATAATAACAAACAAGTAGCAGTCAATAATAACCATAGTGAAGTTAGAGAAAATAGAGAGGTTATGAGACATAGAGACAATAATAGTGACAGAAGAGGGGGTTACAGAGGTAATTTTAGAGGGAACTATAGAGGCTCAAATAGAGGACAAAGCAGTAATTATCATAATAGTAGAGAGGATGTCAGAAATGAATGACAACTACAGCAAGGCACAAACACACATAGGCCTAGGGAAAGTAAACAATACCAGTGTAACATAGAACAGGTAGTGGAGAAACCAATATATTTAAATTATGAGCTAGCAGGTGATAGTCAATTAAGTAGGTTCGCTCAAAACATATTAAATAAAACTCCAGTGTTTATAGCAAATAAAAGAAGAGTAGGATTGTGTGTAAGGGGCCAAAATATTCCTGAATTAAAAAATGAGTTTAATTTAAATAAGGATAACCTAAATAACAAACTTATCATTATGATAGGGACTAATGACTTCTTACAGGGAGTTCCAACCAAGTATATTATCAATGAATATAAAAGCATGATAGAAGAGTTAGTTAGTTGGAAAAAAGAATTAATTCTATTAACTTTACCACCAATACCAATACTTGCTAAAAGTGATGCTTTTCATTTTCATAAACTAAATGTGTTTAATGATTTTATAACCTCTTTGAATAATGATAAAAACATTAGGGTAATAAACATATCTAATGCATTCATGGACAGAGAATTTAAAAATAGATGTAACATGGACTTATTTGAAAAAGAGATTTTCTCAAGAGGGCGCAAAAAACCTGACCTTGTTCATTTAAATAAAAAGGGATTTAAAATTATTCAGAAAAAAATATATGACTGTATGGAACAAATAAAATCAGACCAAGAAAATAAAATCAAAGTAAATACTAATGAAATATTTTTACATGAGGATCTAAATAATGAACTTACAAATGAAAATAATTTTCATGAAATGCCTATTAAAGGATTAACTCATTTCCTTCCAGAAATAAATGTAAAAATAGGTCATAAAGAATACAGATGCATAGTAGACTCAGGATCAGAGGGTACAATTATTAGCCAGGACATTTACGAAGACATAAAAAACAATGTAGATTATCAAATACCTCAGTTACCAGTTAGCAATTTACAAATAATAGGAGTTACTGGAGTTAGGTCAAAGAAAATAAATTATCAGGTACAAATAGACTTTGAAATAAATAGTCAAATAGTTCCAATAACATGCCTAGTAGTGAAAGAGATTCAAGCAGGAATTATTTTAGGGTGTGACTGTTTTATTGAAAAGTTAGCTAAAATAGATTTTGAAAAGAAGTGTTTAGAACTTAAAATAAATGACAAAAGATTAATAATACCATTTGTCCCAAGAAACAAATTAAATATGGTAAACGGACTAAGAATAATACAAGTAGGACATATCACTTGTTATGAAAGTGAAAAAGAATTAAATAACATAACCAATGAATTAATAAATATTATAAATAATGACCAGCCTGATAAAACATTTAAGTCAACACCAAATGAACAGAGACACAATAATATGACAACAAATAGGAACATAATAACAAATAAAGTAAACATAAATAATCAAAGTGAAGTAATACAAATATTAACGTCAGATATAATAAACAATGAAAACAACTTTGAAAAACAAATAAATATAAAAATACAAGAAATAAGTAGTGAAACTAAATTTCAAAATAAAGAACAGGTTGAAATGTTAAGAAAGGTTTTAATAAAAAATAAACAGGTATTTTCAGATAATCCTGGTTGCATAAAAAACCATGTAGCAAAACTAAATGTAAAATGTGAAGTACCATTTATAGGGAAACCATATCCAGTACCCTTTAATAAAAGAAAAGCGGTTGAAGTAGAACTAGAAAGAATGTTAAATTTAGATGTAATAGAGCCATCAAGCAGTCCTTATTCAAATCCCTTGGTATGTGTCATCAAAAAAGACCTAACAATACGAGCCTGTTTAGACAGCCGAAAACTAAATCAATACCTAATAGCAGATAGACAAAGCACTGAATTAACAGAGGAAATATTTCAAAAATTTATAGGAGCAAAATATTTTACAGTCTTAGATTTATCACAAGGATTCTGGCAAGTGAAACTTGACCAAGAATCAAGAAAATATGTTGCTTTCACTTTTGGAGGAAAGAATTATCAGTTTAAAAGAGTTCCATTTGGACTTAAAGTAAGTACTGCACTCTTCACCAAGGCATTACAAAAAGTTTTAGGTAATGAATTTTCTGAATTTTTAACCCAATATGAAGATGACTTATTAATAACAAGTAATGACTCTTTTGAACAACATATAGAACACATAGACAGAGTACTAACAAAGTTAAGAGAAGGAGGTGTTACAATTAAACTTAAAAAATCAGAATTCTTAAAAAAGGAAGTTAAGTTCTTGGGATTTATTTTAAGTGAAGAGGGAATAAAAATGGATGAGGAAAAAATGGAAAAGATAAGAAACTTTAGAACTCCAAGGGGATTGAAAGAATTACAAAGTTTTTTGGGGTTATGTAACTATTATAGACAATTTCAAAAGGGTTATGCAAATCTAACTAGTAAATTTAGCCATATCCTTAGTTCTAAAAAAGCATGGAAATGGGGCCCTAAAGAAAATGAAACTTTCAATGAGATAAAAAATGCATTTTTAAAATCAGTACTTTTACATCATCCCAACTGGGAGAAACCTTTTTACATAAACACAGATGCATCTGACATTTGTGTATCAGCCATTCTTTACCAGGTAAATGACAACAATGAAGAGGAGGTAATTTATTTTGGAAGTAGGTCCTTGCTTGAGATAGAAAAATCTTATAGTGTAACAGAAAAGGAATTATTAGCAATAGTATTTGCATGTAAAAAGTTTAGGAGCTACTTGATAGGCCACTTTGAAATAATAATTAGATCTGATCATAGAGCTTTGTCATTTCTAAAGAGCTGTAAATTAACTCATGGTCGCTTACTAAGATGGAGTCTAGTGTTACAAGAATATAATTTAACAATTCAATATGTTAAAGGAAAAGACAATGTACCAGCAGACATACTCTCTAGAACAGACAACAATGACTATCAAGAGAATAAAGAAAAATATAACTTAAAGGTTTTAACAAATAAATTAAATGTAGATGTACCAGATAGAGTATTTAAAAACATATTTAAAAATTTAGACAAACACCAACAAGAAGATACATTTTATGGTAGGATATTAAAGAAACTTGAAGACAGCCAGGAAATAAAAATAAAAAATAATTACTTAACCCACAATAACATACTTTTTCAAAAATGCTCATTAGCGGGGGGTGAATATAGAGTATGTATCCCAAACAAGCTGTTAAAAGATTTAATAGAAAAAACTCATCTTAAATATGGACATTTAGGAGGCCATAAAATTTTTACTATATTAAAGGAATATTGCATTTTTCCAAAAATGGAGAAAACAATAAAAAAGCAATTACAAAGTTGTGACATATGTCAAAAGGCAAAGCCATCTAATAAAAAACAGATAGGAAGTTTAAAGCCAATTATTCCTAATAAAGTCAAAGAATTAATTTCAGTAGATTTAGTAGGAGAATTACCCACTAGTAGAGGGGGGGTAAAATATATTTTGGTCATAGTAGATGTATTTTCAAAATTTGTTAAACTATATCCAATAAAGAAAGCTAACACGAGGACACTATTAAATAAAATCATTAATGAGTATATACCATTAGTAGGCGATATAGAATCTATCCTCAGTGACCACGGTACACAATTTACAAGTACACTCTGGTACAAGACCTTACATAATAAAAACATTAAAACTATTCACAGCTCTGTATATCATCCACAGTCCAATCCAACTGAACGTGTAAATAGGGAAATAGGAAAAATATTGCGTATCTATTGTAATGAAAAACACACAGCTTGGGCAAATCTGATTGACTTTATAGAGCACTGTTTAAATCATTCTGTTCATGATATAACAGAAGAGATTCCCTTTGAAATAATGTTTGGAAAAAAGTATGATAACATAATAAATAAAATAATCCAGTTTCCAGGAAACAATAAATTTGATCATACACATAAAACAATTCTAGTAAGAAACAAAATAAAAAATAAAGCACTCAAAAGAAAACAAAGACATGATAATAAAATAAAACCAATAACATATAAACTAGATGATCTTGTTTTAGTAAAAACACATTTTCACTCAGACTTATTAGAGAAAAAGATTAAAAAGTTCTTTCTGTTATACAAGAGACCCTATAAAGTGACAGCCATTAAAATGGAAAATGCTTATGTAGTCAATGAAATGGAAACAGGAGATATAATAGGAACATATAATGTAACACAACTTAAAAAGTATATACAAAAAGAATAATTAAACCACTCCTAATATAAACATTCAACTTTAAAACAATTTAAAAAAAAAAAAATAAATAAATAAATCAACATATAAATAAAAGAAAATCTGGAGTATCAAAGTAATAAATAATAGGTAAATGAAACAATTTAATGTCAATTACCATGTGTGAAATATAAAATAAACCAGGATATATAGAAATATTTTGTATAAAATTGTGTTCTTGAAGTAAAAGAAATTTGACTATGTCCATATTTTAAATACAACACTGATAAAATATGCCATATATGTTAGATAAAGATGCATGAAGATATGCTAAAATATATTATTATCATAACCCCTGTATGTTCATATGAAACGTGATTTAAAGAATGATGATGATTAAGGTCACTTAAAATGAAGTAGGTGAAACAGCTTGTAACACTTTGTGTAATAACTTGTTAATGTTGAAACAATGTTTTTATAACCTGTCAATGTTTATTCAAATAATAAGATGATATGACTCAAGGATATGTAAAACCAAGATGATACTTTGTTTTTATAACTCTTGTATGTAAATATTGAACATGATTTTTAAAGATACATAATATATGTAATCTTGTGAAACTCATGTGTGAATAAAGATAATGAGATGAGATTCATTATGATGTTATATTACTATAATATAGCTATGATGATATAAGATGACGCAATGATGTATTTTAAATATACTATTGTATGTAATCTGACAAACTTAAATGATTCATAATCATTTAAAGAATTAATAGAAGGTAAGCAGCCAGTGGTTAATAGTGATACGATTCGATTCTAATTAAACCTTGCCACCTCCAAATTCTAAATTCTTTAACGCCAAGTACTCTGTTAACCACACAATGGCACAAGATATCAGCTTCGGGTGTTGGTCAGCCCTGACAACAGAGTCTAAAGACAAAAGCTTAAAGTGTTCTGCAGCATGGCAAGTCCCCATTTACAAAAGTCATGTTGCAGACACCAATAGATTAGTAATTTAGAATATTACACTGAAGATGGTAGAGGAAACATCGTAGATATGTAATTGTAACTTTTCCCAGTAAACTTTTATAATGTCATTGATGCAAAGTAACAGAAATTACCAATTGAAATAATTAAACTATAATTGAAGTAATGATTAGTTATAATAATATCAATGATAAATAACAAGAAATAATTAATGCAAAATTTTTGAATATGATGATTGTAATTAACTATAAAAAAAAATATTAATTCAACACATGCAATAATAACACCAGTAATAAAACAACAAAAATAAATGAAGGTTAACACATAATAATATACAACTTGGACATTGAAAATAATCATAAATGCCAATCAACGTTGATGGATAAGGAGGAGCCACGTTTTCTATTCACAAATGGACAAAAGCGGTGCACAAAGATCAGTAGCCTCAAGATGGTTCAACGGGCTGCCAGGACCTTTCTACCAGCAAGTCGTGTGGATCAACCCTCTGCACAAATTCTTGGCATCAAAACTTTCGGAAGTCGTCAAACAATAATTCAATCTACTAACGCATCCCGAGGCACGTGCAGTGACATCAGGCCCCACTGACGTAGCATCGACTCCCTCAACACTCCAGAACATTGGCGGACACTGGAACACCAAGGTGTTGTAAAATCAACAGACAGAGGCGCGTGCAGTGACATGAGACCCCACTGGCGTAGCCACAACTCTATCACCAATCCAGAGGCGCGTGCAGTGACATCAGGCCCCACTGGCGTAGCAACTACAACTTTTTTGATCCACCAGGATATTATGGATTAAACATGAGCGGAACTCGTCGAACCATAAATGACTCTAGTTTAACAGCTACTCTTCTTTCGGAAGTACGTGCAGTGACATCAGACCCCACTGACGTAGCTACAACTCCATCATCAATCCAGAGGCACGTGCAGTGACATCAGGCCCCACTGGCGTAGCAACTACAACTCCTTTGATGCACCAGGATGTCATGGAACAACCATGCTCGGAGCAAGTCGAACTATAATCAAACTACTGACGCAGCAACACTTATGATAGACGCCCGTCGGACCATAATTAACTCCACTGGCGTAGCCACAACGCCATCACTATTCCAGGGTACGTGCAGTGACATGAGACCCCACTGGCGTAACATCGACTCCCTCAATATTCCAAAATGGCGCACACTTGAACACCAAGGCGTTGTAAATCAACAATCCAGAGGCACGTGCAGTGACATCAGGCCCCACTGGCGTAGCAACAACTTGACAACATGTCCCAAAATAATAAATAAAAATAAAATATGATATAAATGTGTATGAAAAGATAATAGTAATGAATAGATAATATATAACAAGTAAATAACAAAACAAAAGTATAAATAATTTATAAATAATGAATCTTTGATAATGAAAGAATGACAATTGTATTCAAAAATAATCTTCTAATATGCATCAACAAATGTGTAGGAATAGATATTAATTCAAATAATAATGTAACTTTCTTGAAATAATTAAAATGTTTTTTATGATGAGCTAATAAATAATAATAATAACTTGCATCAATGACAAAGAATTATGTAATGTATCTGTTGGTTAGTAAACAATGTATAATACAAACTATTCTTGTATTAACATAGGATTTGATAACTTATTGATGTTAATCAATACTTGTATATAATTTGATGATATGTGTACTATGTATTTCTGATACACAAGGTATCGTTTTGTTTGATAATTTTGATTCAGAACTGATGAATTGCATTCCAAATAAATAATAAGTATAACTCAATGACTTATTGTGTTTAAATATAATGATGTATCAATTTAAGAATGTATTAAGTAATTTAATGATTAGTTAATAATTATGAATGTACTTGAAGATTGTTGGTGATTGATAACTGACTTGATGATGTAAAGACTTGTTTAATGGGTAATGATTGTTTTGAGAATGTAAAGGTTTGAACATGGATAATTGTATTTAAAAACGGATAAAAGAATGAAACAGGATTTTAGCAATGAAATAAGGGTTAATGGAATGAAATAGGGTATAGAAATTAAAAAATGGGTAATGGATTGATAATAGGTTACAGCATTAAAAGAAGGTTAAAAGGAATGAAACAGGTTATAGCAATTAAAGACGGATTAAAGATTTGAATATGGATAATTGTATTTAAAGACGGATAAAAGGTCGAACATGGATATTTAGAATTTCAAGACGAATTAATGTTTGATGAATCGTGTTAAAATTTGATGATTGTTCAAATAATGATGTATTTGAAAGATTTAGTAGGGTGCTGACAAAATAAATGATTGATGAATTGTTGAGTCAATGAATGATAATTTCTCTAAGAAGTGATGAACTATATGAGAGGTGTTTATAATTAGTAGTCAGATGATTCTGATAAGGATGTTGGAAAGATGATAATTGTAAACAAGTTAAGGATTAATCAATTTTTGAATAGTGAATTAATGATTGTTGATTTGTATTTAATTGATATTGACACATAACCTATGTATTATAATTGTTGAATCTTACTAACGATTTAAATAATTTGTCAATAAATACTAATCATTTAGTATTCAAAAGGGAATTATGCTTTAGTAAGTTATTAATTTTAACAAATACTCGTATTTAATTTAATTGTATTGATATTTAAGGTATAAATTTCAAGGTGTAATATATAGCTTTTGTTTGACAATTTTTAATTCATGACTGATGAAGTTTTTTATTGACAACCTGTAATGATTAAATTTATACTAAATTTTTGTTAACAATTATATATGATGAAATACTGTTAAAATTTTAATTCATAATTTGTTGAATTGTTAATTAATAATTTTGATTTGTTAAATTGTTGTCAGATGACTGTAATTTTTGAATGATTGACTTTTGATTGACAATTGTGCAGGAGGTAATAACATATTGAATAATAAATTTGTAAATGATTAACTTACAATTGATAACTTTGTAAATTTCTAAATGATAACTCATTGATTTGTATAGATGAGGTAAATAATTTTGTTGAGCAAAACTGTTCTTTTTAGACTTAATTTCTTAAATGAAATTTAATATGTAATTTGAGATTGAGCTATATGTTAGTTGATAGTTTCATTTCATATTAGATATAAGCAAACATTGTAAAACTAAGACTTATTTGAGGAACAATAGACAATTTGGCGAATCATGCCGAGAAATAGATTTTTTGACTCGCGTTAACCACACATCGCAAAAAATCGGGGGGTACTGTAACAGGTCCACCAAATTGGTAGATAAATTAATTAATTCAAACAAATAATAAACCATTGATTAAAGGAAAAGGATATAGTTAATTAAAATAAATAACAAATATTTAGCGAATGTTCAAATAATATTTGAAAATTACTGTAGGCAAGTAAGAGCCCACCCAAGAGAACGGAGACGCCTATATTTGAGATACAATGACAGATGTTTTCTAAGAAATAAACAAACAACGTCCGTTCTACTTTATCATAAACAGACATGCATCAACGTGTCGCCTTTGGACGAGTCGAAATAGTCACAAAGAAAAGGGGAGTCTCCATGTTACAAGACAAATAGACTAGTCCAAAGGACTTGTCTAACTCACGGTTCTCTCACGAGAGGCAGCACTTCCTGGAGACGAGCCGGTTGGAATGACGAAATTTAAGAATACAAAGGGGAAAGAAGATGTGTGATTGGTTAAGAAAAAAAGGGGGAGAAACACGCAAGTCTTGTGAATGTTGGACATGAGACGACAACGGCTAGAGCCTCGTTCTTTCTTTTACTAGATTCATAAGTGCTAACAGTATTTGAAGAGGTCCACAGGACTTCAGCACTTTAATTAATTTTCTCAAAAAATGTTTAGTTAAACAAATTAAATCATTTAAACAGTTAACAGTAAAGTCAATAAAGAAGAATCAATAAATTATTTTGTTTTTAGATTGAATTTTTATATACAGCTTCAAGAACATCAATGTGCAAAGCTAAGTCTTAGTTAAGCTTTAGAATTATAAATTGTAAAATTCCTTTAAATTTATTACTTAAATTCTTGTTATAGTCAAAGTATTGAGAAGTAAATCATTCATGAAAATTTTGAAAAATGTAATAAAGATAATTTTGTAAAGTAACATTTGTTTCATTATACTACGTCATCTCACCGATTTACCGCCTATACGACCCTGAGATCAATTTAAGAGCAATCATGCAATAATTTAATGAGTTTCATTAAATTAAATAAATAATTTTAATAAAAGTAACAACCTCTTAAAGGTAAAAGGTTACAGAATGGCGCCCACAACGTGAGACGACGTAGTATAAGTAGTAAATTTTAATCTATTCAAAAAATATTTAAAATAAAGAATTATAATAATTTGTCAACAATAATTGACAATAACATTAGTAAAGAATGCTGAATTCATGTAATTTTCATTTAGTTTAATCAATTGATTGAGTTAAGTAATTGAAAAGTGTTATAGGCTAGGCTATATGATAAGAGAAATGAATTAAAAAGATTTAATATAGGCCTATCTGATTTAAACTCAAAATTTAAGAGAAAGAATTATAATAACTTCATACTTTGTACTTGATTAAAATTTGCAAAAATAAAAATGGCAAATATAAATATTGTGGAGGACACGCAGGTGGACTCCGATGACTCCGATGTGTCTTTGAGCATAGTTAGGGAATCTAACTTAAATAAAAATAAAGATAAATCTGATGAAGTTAGGCCAGAATTAAATAGAGAAGACACACTGTCCAGTATAATGGACATGCTAGTGAAAATAAATGTAAACATAGTAGATATGAATACTAAACAAAATAATTTTGAGACCAAACTCAATGAAATGAATACTAAATTTGACAAGATTAATACTGATATGGTAGAGATGAATAG
Organism: Stictocephala bisonia; assembly: GCA_035578905.1. NCBI lineage: Eukaryota > Metazoa > Arthropoda > Insecta > Hemiptera > Membracidae > Stictocephala > Stictocephala bisonia. The sequence goes on along the minus strand of JAQJVL010001253.1, from coordinate 210,943 downwards.
AGAAAATAATGTGAAATTAGATGAGCTTAGGAAAGATGTCAATGATAGAATAAATCAACTTGAAGATAAACTAGACAGACAGGTAGAACAAATAAAAGTAGACTTTAATGAGGAAATTAAAGTAAAAGAAAGCAATATCAGGGAAGAAGTAAATAACAAAAATAAAGAACAGACTCTAAAAATAAATGAAGTTGAAAATAAACTGAGTGAAATAAATAAAACATTGTTAGACAAATATGTTGAGCTAAACGTTAAATTGACAAATGTGATTGTGGAAGTAGACAACCAAATAATCAAAGTAAATGACAAAATAGAGGAACAGATAGGTTATCTAAATACTATCATAGACAATAAAATAGAGAGAGCTATCACCCTAAATAATACTAATCTAGAGGGGTAAAATAAATGAATTAAAAGACCATGTAGATAAAGAAATAAAAATGATTTGTGACCAAACTAAGAGAACTCAAATAAATAGAGATAGATCTGTTGTAAGAGACAGTAGTAATAACACACGCATAGGTGATGTAGACATATCACTAAATAAAATCACTATTGATGATAATAAAAATAAGACTACACAAAACACTACACATAATAAAACAATCTCTAGCACTAGTGCGGAATTGTATTTAGTAGATTTCTACCCAGACTCAAACAAATGTCATCCAATGACATTTATTAAATTTGCCAGAAAATTTGTAGATTTGTCAGAGGATCAATGGGATTGTCAAATTTTATTTCTAATGAAACACTTGAAAGGGGAGGCTAGTGTATGGATTAGGAATCGACTTGACAAGTGGAACAACTTTCTTGAATTCGAAAGCGAATTCAAAAATAAATATTGGGGCATTGACAAGCAGAAGGAATTTGAAAATAAATTAATGGGGGGTGGAACTTATGATGCTAACAGAGATGACATGGTAAATTACATTATGGAATATTACAACATATCATGTTTTCTAGATCATAAGCTGAACATGACCACTTTTCTTAGTTTCATATCACGACACCTACCGATAGGGATTAGTGCATCAGTAGCTACAGCTAATAACATACAAAACGGAGATGACCTAGAAACCTATTTGAAGCAACTAAACCATGTAGGGAAAAAACCAGTTTGAATCTATTAATAGACAACCTAGGAGACCATATGAAAATAATAACAAACAAGTAGCAGTCAATAATAACCATAGTGAAGTTAGAGAAAATAGAGAGGTTATGAGACATAGAGACAATAATAGTGACAGAAGAGGGGGTTACAGAGGTAATTTTAGAGGGAACTATAGAGGCTCAAATAGAGGACAAAGCAGTAATTATCATAATAGTAGAGAGGATGTCAGAAATGAATGACAACTACAGCAAGGCACAAACACACATAGGCCTAGGGAAAGTAAACAATACCAGTGTAACATAGAACAGGTAGTGGAGAAACCAATATATTTAAATTATGAGCTAGCAGGTGATAGTCAATTAAGTAGGTTCGCTCAAAACATATTAAATAAAACTCCAGTGTTTATAGCAAATAAAAGAAGAGTAGGATTGTGTGTAAGGGGCCAAAATATTCCTGAATTAAAAAATGAGTTTAATTTAAATAAGGATAACCTAAATAACAAACTTATCATTATGATAGGGACTAATGACTTCTTACAGGGAGTTCCAACCAAGTATATTATCAATGAATATAAAAGCATGATAGAAGAGTTAGTTAGTTGGAAAAAAGAATTAATTCTATTAACTTTACCACCAATACCAATACTTGCTAAAAGTGATGCTTTTCATTTTCATAAACTAAATGTGTTTAATGATTTTATAACCTCTTTGAATAATGATAAAAACATTAGGGTAATAAACATATCTAATGCATTCATGGACAGAGAATTTAAAAATAGATGTAACATGGACTTATTTGAAAAAGAGATTTTCTCAAGAGGGCGCAAAAAACCTGACCTTGTTCATTTAAATAAAATGGGATTTAAAATTATTCAGAAAAAAATATATGACTGTATGGAACAAATAAAATCAGATCAAGAAAATAAAATCAAAGTAAATACTAATGAAATATTTTTACATGAGGATCTAAATAATGAACTTACAAATGAAAATAATTTTCATGAAATGCCTATTAAAGGATTAACTCATTTCCTTCCAGAAATAAATGTAAAAATAGGTCATAAAGAATACAGATGCATAGTAGACTCAGGATCAGAGGGTACAATTATTAGCCAGGACATTTATGAAGACATAAAAAACAATGTAGATTATCAAATACCTCAGTTACCAGTTAGCAATTTACAAATAATAGGAGTTACTGGAGTTAGGTCAAAGAAAATAAATTATCAGGTACAAATAGACTTTGAAATAAATAGTCAAATAGTTCCAATAACATGCCTAGTAGTGAAAGAGATTCAAGCAGGAATTATTTTAGGGTGTGACTGTTTTATTGAAAAGTTAGCTAAAATAGATTTTGAAAAGAAGTGTTTAGAACTTAAAATAAATGACAAAAGATTAATAATACCATTTGTCCCAAGAAACAAATTAAATATGGTAAACGGACTAAGAATAATACAAGTAGGACATATCACTTGTTATGAAAGTGAAAAAGAATTAAATAACATAACCAATGAATTAATAAATATTATAAATAATGACCAGCCTGATAAAACATTTAAGTCAACACCAAATGAACAGAGACACAATAATATGACAACAAATAGGAACATAATAACAAATAAAGTAAACATAAATAATCAAAGTGAAGTAATACAAATATTAACGTCAGATATAATAAACAATGAAAACAACTTTGAAAAACAAATAAATATAAAAATACAAGAAATAAGTAGTGAAACTAAATTTCAAAATAAAGAACAGGTTGAAATGTTAAGAAAGGTTTTAATAAAAAATAAACAGGTATTTTCAGATAATCCTGGTTGCATAAAAAACCATGTAGCAAAACTAAATGTAAAATGTGAAGTACCATTTATAGGGAAACCATATCCAGTACCCTTTAATAAAAGAAAAGCGGTTGAAGTAGAACTAGAAAGAATGTTAAATTTAGATGTAATAGAGCCATCAAGCAGTCCTTATTCAAATCCCTTGGTATGTGTCATCAAAAAAGACCTAACAATACGAGCCTGTTTAGACAGCCGAAAACTAAATCAATACCTAATAGCAGATAGACAAAGCACTGAATTAACAGAGGAAATATTTCAAAAATTTATAGGAGCAAAATATTTTACAGTCTTAGATTTATCACAAGGATTCTGGCAAGTGAAACTTGACCAAGAATCAAGAAAATATGTTGCTTTCACTTTTGGAGGAAAGAATTATCAGTTTAAAAGAGTTCCATTTGGACTTAAAGTAAGTACTGCACTCTTCACCAAGGCATTACAAAAAGTTTTAGGTAATGAATTTTCTGAATTTTTAAACCCAATATGTAGATGACTTATTAATAACAAGTAATGACTCTTTTGAACAACATATAGAACACATAGACAGAGTACTAACAAAGTTAAGAGAAGGAGGTGTTTACAATTAAACTTAAAAAATCAGAATTCTTAAAAAAGGAAGTTAAGTTCTTGGGATTTATTTTAAGTGAAGAGGGAATAAAAATGGATGAGGAAAAAATGGAAAAGATAAGAAACTTTAGAACTCCAAGGGGATTGAAAGAATTACAAAGTTTTTTGGGGTTATGTAACTATTATAGACAATTTCAAAAGGGTTATGCAAATCTAACTAGTAAATTTAGCCATATCCTTAGTTCTAAAAAAGCATGGAAATGGGGCCCTAAAGAAAATGAAACTTTCAATGAGATAAAAAATGCATTTTTAAAATCAGTACTTTTACATCATCCCAACTGGGAGAAACCTTTTTACATAAACACAGATGCATCTGACATTTGTGTATCAGCCATTCTTTACCAGGTAAATGACAACAATGAAGAGGAGGTAATTTATTTTGGAAGTAGGTCCTTGCTTGAGATAGAAAAATCTTATAGTGTAACAGAAAAGGAATTATTAGCAATAGTATTTGCATGTAAAAAGTTTAGGAGCTACTTGATAGGCCACTTTGAAATAATAATTAGATCTGATCATAGAGCTTTGTCATTTCTAAAGAGCTGTAAATTAACTCATGGTCGCTTACTAAGATGGAGTCTAGTGTTACAAGAATATAATTTAACAATTCAATATGTTAAAGGAAAAGACAATGTACCAGCAGACATACTCTCTAGAACAGACAACAATGACTATCAAGAGAATAAAGAAAAATATAACTTAAAGGTTTTAACAAATAAATTAAATGTAGATGTACCAGATAGAGTATTTAAAAACATATTTAAAAATTTAGACAAACACCAACAAGAAGATACATTTTATGGTAGGATATTAAAGAAACTTGAAGACAGCCAGGAAATAAAAATAAAAAATAATTACTTAACCCACAATAACATACTTTTTCAAAAATGCTCATTAGCGGGGGGTGAATATAGAGTATGTATCCCAAACAAGCTGTTAAAAGATGTTAATAGAAAAAACTCATCTTAAATATGGACATTTAGGAGGCCATAAAATTTTTACTATATTAAAGGAATATTGCATTTTTCCAAAAATGGAGAAAACAATAAAAAAGCAATTACAAAGTTGTGACATATGTCAAAAGGCAAAGCCATCTAATAAAAAACAGATAGGAAGTTTAAAGCCAATTATTCCTAATAAAGTCAAAGAATTAATTTCAGTAGATTTAGTAGGAGAATTACCCACTAGTAGAGGGGGGGTAAAATATATTTTGGTCATAGTAGATGTATTTTCAAAATTTGTTAAACTATATCCAATAAAGAAAGCTAACACGAGGACACTATTAAATAAAATCATTAATGAGTATATACCATTAGTAGGCGATATAGAATCTATCCTCAGTGACCACGGTACACAATTTACAAGTACACTCTGGTACAAGACCTTACATAATAAAAACATTAAAACTATTCACAGCTCTGTATATCATCCACAGTCCAATCCAACTGAACGTGTAAATAGGGAAATAGGAAAAATATTGCGTATCTATTGTAATGAAAAACACACAGCTTGGGCAAATCTGATTGACTTTATAGAGCACTGTTTAAATCATTCTGTTCATGATATAACAGAAGAGATTCCCTTTGAAATAATGTTTGGAAAAAAGTATGATAACATAATAAATAAAATAATCCAGTTTCCAGGAAACAATAAATTTGATCATACACATAAAACAATTCTAGTAAGAAACAAAATAAAAAATAAAGCACTCAAAAGAAAACAAAGACATGATAATAAAATAAAACCAATAACATATAAACTAGATGATCTTGTTTTAGTAAAAACACATTTTCACTCAGACTTATTAGAGAAAAAGATTAAAAAGTTCTTTCTGTTATACAAGAGACCCTATAAAGTGACAGCCATTAAAATGGAAAATGCTTATGTAGTCAATGAAATGGAAACAGGAGATATAATAGGAACATATAATGTAACACAACTTAAAAAGTATATACAAAAAGAATAATTAAACCACTCCTAATATAAACATTCAACTTTAAAACAATTTAAAAAAAAAATAAATAAATAAATCAACATATAAATAAAAGAAAATCTGGAGTATCAAAGTAATAAATAATAGGTAAATGAAACAATTTAATGTCAATTACCATGTGTGAAATATAAATAAACCAGGATATATAGAAATATTTTGTATAAAATTGTGTTCTTGAAGTAAAAGAAATTTGACTATGTCCATATTTTAAATACAACACTGATAAAATATGCCATATATGTTAGATAAAGATGCATGAAGATATGCTAAAATATATTATTATCATAAACCCCTGTATGTTCATATGAAACGTGATTTAAAGAATGATGATGATTAAGGTCACTTAAAATGAAGTAGGTGAAACAGCTTGTAACACTTTGTGTAATAACTTGTTAATGTTGAAACAATGTTTTTATAACCTGTCAATGTTTATTCAAATAATAAGATGATATGACTCAAGGATATGTAAAACCAAGATGATACTTTGTTTTTATAACTCTTGTATGTAAATATTGAACATGATTTTAAAGATACATAATATTATGTAATCTTGTGAAACTCATGTGTGAATAAAGATAATGAGATGAGATTCATTATGATGTTATATTACTATAATATAGCTATGATGATATAAGATGACGCAATGATGTATTTTAAATATACTATTGTATGTAATCTGACAAACTTAAATGATTCATAATCATTTAAAGAATTAATAGAAGGTAAGCAGCCAGTGGTTAATAGTGATACGATTCGATTCTAATTAAACCTTGCCACCTCCAAATTCTAAATTCTTTAACGCCAAGTACTCTGTTAACCACACAATGGCACAAGATATCAGCTTCGGGTGTTGGTCAGCCCTGACAACAGAGTCTAAAGACAAAAGCTTAAAGTGTTCTGCAGCATGGCAAGTCCCCATTTACAAAAGTCATGTTGCAGACACCAATAGATTAGTAATTTAGAATATTACACTGAAGATGGTAGAGGAAACATCGTAGATATGTAATTGTAACTTTTCCCAGTAAACTTTTATAATGTCATTGATGCAAAGTAACAGAAATTACCAATTGAAATAATTAAACTATAATTGAAGTAATGATTAGTTATAATAATATCAATGATAAATAACAAGAAATAATTAATGCAAAATTTTTGAATATGATGATTGTAATTAACTATAAAAAAAATATTAATTCAACACATGCAATAATAACACCAGTAATAAAACAACAAAAATAAATGAAGGTTAACACATAATAATATACAACTTGGACATTGAAAATAATCATAAATGCCAATCAACGTTGATGGATAAGGAGAGCCACGTTTTCTATTCACAAATGGACAAAAGCGGTGCACAAAGATCAGTAGCCTCAAGATGGTTCAACGGGCTGCCAGGACCTTTCTACCAGCAAGTCGTGTGGATCAACCCTCTGCACAAATTCTTGGCATCAAAACTTTCGGAAGTCGTCAAACAATAATTCAATCTACTAACGCATCCCGAGGCACGTGCAGTGACATCAGGCCCACTGACGTAGCATCGACTCCCTCAACACTCCAGAACATTGGCGGACACTGGAACACCAAGGTGTTGTAAAATCAACAGACAGAGGCGCGTGCAGTGACATGAGACCCCACTGGCGTAGCCACAACTCTATCACCAATCCAGAGGCGCGTGCAGTGACATCAGGCCCCACTGGCGTAGCAACTACAACTCTTTTGATCCACCAGGATGTTATGGATTAAACATGAGCGGAACTCGTCGAACCATAAATGACTCTAGTTTAACAGCTACTCTTCTTTCGGAAGTACGTGCAGTGACATCAGACCCCACTGACGTAGCTACAACTCCATCATCAATCCAGAGGCACGTGCAGTGACATCAGGCCCCACTGGCGTAGCAACTACAACTCCTTTGATGCACCAGGATGTCATGGAACAACCATGCTCGGAGCAAGTCGAACTATAATCAAACTACTGACGCAGCTACACTTATGATAGACGCCCGTCGGACCATAATTAACTCCACTGGCGTAGCCACAACGCCATCACTATTCCAGGGTACGTGCAGTGACATGAGACCCCACTGGCGTAACATCGACTCCCTCAATATTCCAAAATGGCGCACATCTTGAACACCAAGGCGTTGTAAATCAACAATCCAGAGGCACGTGCAGTGACATCAGGCCCCACTGGCGTAGCAACAACTTGACAACATGTCCCAAAATAATAAATAAAAATAAAATATGATATAAATGTGTATGAAAAGATAATAGTAATGAATAGATAATATATAACAAGTAAATAACAAAACAAAAGTATAAATAATTTATAAATAATGAATCTTTGATAATAAAGAATGACAATTGTATTCAAAAATAAATCTTCTAATATGCATCAACAAATGTGTAGAATAGATATTAATTCAAATAATAATGTAACTTTCTTGAAATAATTAAAAATGTTTTTTATGATGAGCTAATAAATAATAATAATAACTTGCATCAATGACAAAGAATTATGTAATGTATCTGTTGGTTAGTAAACAATGTATAATACAAACTATTCTTGTATTAACATAGGATTTGATAACTTATTGATGTTAATCAATACTTGTATATAATTTGATGATATGTGTACTATGTATTTCTGATACACAAGGTATCGTTTTGTTTGATAATTTTGATTCAGAACTGATGAATTGCATTCCAAATAAATAATAGTATAACTCAATGACTTATTGTGTTTAAATATAATGATGTATCAATTTAAGAATGTATTAAGTAATTTAATGATTAGTTAATAATTATGAATTACTTGAAGATTGTTGTGATTGATAACTGACTTGATGATGTAAAGACTTGTTTAATGGGTAATGATTGTTTTGAGAATGTAAAGGTTTGAACATGGATAATTGTATTTAAAAACGGATAAAAGAATGAAACAGGATTTAGCAATGAAATAAGGGTTAATGGGAATGAAATAGGGGTATAGAAATTAAAAAATGGGTAATGGATTGATAATAGGTTACAGCATTAAAAGGAAGGTAAAAGAAATGAAACAGGTTATAGGCAATTAAAGACGGATTAAAGATTTGAATATGATAATTGTTATTTAAAGACGGATAAAAGGTCGAACATGGATATTTAGAATTTCAAGACGAATTAATGTTTAGATGAATCGTGTTAAAATTTGATGATTTGTTCAAATAATGATGTATTTTGGAAAGATTTAGTAGGGGTGCTGACAAAATAAATGATTGATGAATTGTTGAGTCAATGAATGATAATTTCTCTAAGAAGTGATGAACTATATGAGAGGTGTTTATAATTAGTAGTCAGATGATTTCTGATAAGGATGTGGAAAGATGATAATTGTAAACAAGTTAAGGGGAATTAATCAATTTTGAATAGTGAATTAATGATTGTTGATTTGTATTTAATTGATATTGACACATAACCTATGTATTATAATTGTTGAATCTTACTAACGATTTAAATAATTTTGTCAATAAATACTAATCATTTAGTATTCAAAAGGGAATTATGCTTTAGTAAGTTATTAATTTTAACAAATACTCGTATTTAATTTAATTGTAATGATATTTAAGGTATAAATTTCAGGTGTAATATATAGCTTTGTTTGACAATTTTTAATTCATGACTGATGAAGTTTTTTATTGACAACCTGTAATGATTAAATTTATACTAAATTTTTGTTAACAATTATATATGATGAAAATACTGTTAAAATTTTAATTCATAATTTGTTGAATTGTTAATTAATAATTTTGATTTGTTAAATTGTTGTCATATGTACTGTAATTTTTGAATGATTGACTTTTGATTGACAATTGTGCAGGAGGTAATAACATATTGAATAATAAATTTGTAAATGATTAACTTACAATTGATAACTTTGTAAATTTCTAAATGATAACTCATTGATTTGTATAGATGAGGTAAATAATTTTGTTGAGCAAAACTGTTTCTTTTTAGACTTAATTTCTTAAATGAAATTTAATATGTAATTTGAGATTGAGCTATATGTTAGTTGATAGTTTCATTTCATATTAGATATAAGCAAACATTGTAAAACTAAGACTTATTGAGGAACAATAGACAATTTGGCGAATCATGCCGAGAAATTAGATTTTTTGACTCGCGTTAACCACACATCGCAAAAAATCGGGGGGTACTGTAACAGGTCCACCAAATTGTAGATAAATTAATTAATTCAAACAAATAATAAACCATTGATTAAAGGAAAAGGATATAGTTAATTAAAATAAATAACAAATATTTAGCGAATGTTCAAATAATATTTGAAAATTACTGTAGGCAAGTAAGAGCCCACCCAAGAGAACGGAGACGCCTATATTTGAGATACAATGACAGATGTTTTCTAAGAAATAAACAAACAACGTCCGTTCTACTTTATCATAAACAGACATGCATCAACGTGTCGCCTTTGGACGAGTCGAAATAGTCACAAAGAAAAGGGGAGTCTCCATGTTACAAGACAAATAGACTAGTCCAAAGGACTTGTCTAACTCACGGTTCTCTCACGAGAGGCAGCACTTCCTGGAGACGAGCCGGTTGGAATGACGAAATTTAAGAATACAAAGGGGAAAGAAGATGTGTGATTGGTTAAGAAAAAAAGGGGGGAGAAACACGCAAGTCTTGTGAATGTTGGACATGAGACGACAACGGCTAGAGCCTCGTTCTTTATTTTACTAGATTCATAAGTGCTAACAGTATTTTGAAGAGGTCCACAGGACTTCAGCACTTTAATTAATTTTCTCAAAAAATGTTTAGTTAAACAAATTAAATCATTTAAACAGTTAACAGTAAAGTCAATAAAGAAGAATCAATAAATTATTTTGTTTTTAGATTGAATTTTATATACAGCTTCAAGAACATCAATGTGCAAAGCTAAGTCTTAGTTAAGCTTAGAATTATAAATTGTAAAATTCCTTTAAATTTATTACTTAAATTCTTGTTATAGTCAAAGTATTGAGAAGTAAATCATTCATGAAAATTTTGAAAAATGTAATAAAGATAATTTTGTAAAGTAACATTTGTTTTCATTATACTACGTCATCTCACTGATTTACCGCCTATACGACCCTGAGATCAATTTAAGAGCAATCATGCAATAATTTAATGAGTTTCATTAAATTAAATAAATAATTTTAATAAAAGTAACAACCTCTTAAAGGTAAAAGGTTACATGGTTTCTCCTCCTGGACATATCGTTTTGGGGTGTATAATAATCCTCCTGAAACATTCAAATTTGATTGTTTTAAAACAGTGATAGTCTATTGATTAATTTATAGAAAGCAACATATAACGTTAATTACCTCAGTCAGTCTACAGCAAGTGAGAGCTGTTTCCTAATGTTATTCTGTATATCTCCATTGATTTTGATTCTGATAAATAACAATATTCATTAATAAAGTACGAATTAACGTCTTAGGCTATTATGTTCTCATGTTGATAGAGGAAATGTTTATTAAATATATAACAGCTTTTGTTGATGTTATATTTTAAATACATATTATTCCATTCCTCTTACTTTGTTATATGTTCTTACCGTTTATGATTGTTTACTTTTTATTTTGTTTACTTTTAGGTTCTTATCTACAGGCACACGCTCGCTCACACACCTATAGCAATATTGTTAACTATAGTCTTATCTGTTGTAGTATTATTGTCTTTATACCAATTGCCTAGGTTTTTTAGTTGGAATTGTTACTTTAAATTTTCTTAGTCATAGCAATTTTTAGCTTGTTTTTCTTTGGTATTATATTTATTTGCACTGTTTACTAAATTGTACCACTTTGCCTATTTCTTGTATTATTGTATTTGCCTGTCGTCAAATTTATGTATGTAATGGCTTTTCCGTTGAAATGAATAAATAAATACATGTGGAACGATCTGTTATTTTGTTATAGAAGGCGTTATCTGTACTCTATTTGAATAAGATTATGACAAATATTAAACTATTGTGATGTAAGTTATTGCTAGCTTGAATTATGTATGATTTTTGTTTTGGTAGTTGTTATTGTATGAACTGATGATGGGTGTTACCTGTTACATATTATGATTATAATTATTTTTAATTGCATAGTTATAGCTATATTTAAATTACTGTGCCATCTCGTTTGTATTCATTGTAAATAAGCGTTTACCGTAAATAAGTAAATTACTTACTGTTTTTTAAATGTACACAAAGTACGGTCTGAGTTATGTACAAGTCTTCAACGAACCTATTCACTGTTATGTTTTCAATATGATACTATGGTAATTAGTTTGGCAGATTAGTTTGATTTGTAATTGCTGATATGTTAATGTTTCCGTTATAGTGGAATAGGGACCATTATTGATAAGGAGGAATGCGATAACGGCTGTGGAGCGTTTAGAGATACATGAATGTTTACACGGCTAATGTTACGATGGTGAAAAGACAAAAACATTTTAGTTCAATTGGATTTATGGTTTTGGAGAAATCGTGATGAGTGGTAAATGGATTTTATATGTATACATTTGAAAAGCGTACTTGTTATGATTTCTCTTATGATTTCTGAGGTTTTTGACATTTAAGTTTAATTGGTTGAACTGTAAGTATTAAGCAAGCTTTTATTTTTACCTTTGTTACTTAAACTTTCGTTATCAATTATTGCTGTTTTATTTAATGAATAGTGCATCTTTTTTTATTACCCACAGAATTAAGATAGTCTGAGTGAAATGTTAAACATGTTTCGTAACTTGACCCTTACAAATGTGATGTAACTTGAAATCCAATTACTGTATTTTTAGTGTCTACACACTTAAGTCTTAGAGGTATTAAAGTTTTGAATGTACAAAATAGTTATTATGCTATACATAAGTATAAGCAAGCTTATATTTGATCTCGTGTTGGCAATTTATTGTCGTTACAGTTGTTTGGAATTACAGTGAACTAAAATTGTTGAAGAGATTTGTATTTGTGAGAGTTTAGTAGGCTTAATTATGCTATTTGTGCATGAAGTAAAATTGACTGAGTTATCAAAGACAATGTGTATGCTAACCAATGACAGAGATAGGACTAACTAAACAGTAGGTGCTCTCAATAATTTAATAATCATTGGTTATTGTATATTGGTTTTTGTGGTTATATTTCTGAAGGTATTTCACTGCTACTGATTGATTCATTGGTGGTAACGTGTATAATCGTTGATTTAATATTGCAATTAACTGACTTAGTTATCATTATCAAGGACTGTAATACATACGTTAAAAGAAAAAGATACTTGTCATACTTACTCATACAATATGTTCTATTTCAAAAAAGTCATTTTTTTAAAAGGTGTTTGGAGTGTTCGTTTGGTTGCGCTGTTTGGTTGAGTAGAGTGAAAACGTGCATGTGTGTCAGGTTAGCAGACGATGTGTACGGACAACATTTTTTTACATTTTATACAGTGTAACGAGGAAGTTTGAGGGAATTTTCCCATGGGACTTCCCTTCCGAAGGTGCTATGTTTCCGAAAGGATGCGCTTAGTTTTGCCAGCAGGTGCGCATTTGTACAGAGTGTAATCGACATTTGTTATTTTTTTATTGAGGGAGCTTTAAGTCATTTGGTTGTACAATTTAAAAAACACCTTGTGACCGAGTGGTTTCGCATCCGACTCCTAACCGTACTGACTGAACATGTGACCATTTCCCGTCGGTTTGACACTTCCAATCCCGATCCCCTTACCGTCCTTACCGAACATAACACCCACCTGCTCATCCATGGTGTAGTAATGTACCATTTGACTCCCAGAGTCTAGATTCAAGTGGATAGACCCTCAAGGCATAGATCAACACTTGTTTGTCGAGTTGGGTACGCTAACCACTAGGCCACGGAGGGTTGGTAGCTTTTTGTCTAATTTGTTTAATGTATATTTATGTTTTAGGACATTGTTGCTGGGAGTGCTGTCGACACGTCTGGGCTATGTGTAGTTCACCACCCTACCCTGTTGGCTGGCGGGTATGTCCTCCTCGTCATCCACCGCTTCTCACTATTCTACAGTGTATATACTCTGGATGTCTACGCAGACATGAAATACGAATTACAAACAAATAAACTAACTATACAGCAATAAAGAAAAAATAAAAAATAAAACGTAAATACTTACTCCTACAGGACTGCCATTCATCATGTGTCACTCCTCCTCGGTGATGGAGGCACCTGAGAGAGGAAGCTCATCCTCCCCCAGGTCTATGTACAACACCCCATTATCAGTGACCGAGGTGCTTGGGGCAGTGCCTGAAGTGGTTGGTCTGGAGACCTCGTCCTAATAATATATTGTTTGGATCATCACTTAGTATAAGTAAGCTATTATAAACTCTAAATAAACTTTACTAACCTCCAGTCTAACGAGTGTAGCAGAATACCCTTCCAAGAATGTCCTGTGAGTTTGAATGAACTGGTTACAAAGAAACGTGAAGGTGAATTAAACATGTGTGGAATTGAGTACTCTGTTAAAATTACTGATTTGGATAAATTTGAAGATTTAAATTAAGTAATATTAAGTATAATTCATATGTGTTTGACTACTTGTTGTAAGATGAGGTGTCTTAAGGTATAATCTAAGCTTCAAGAGAAAGGTTTGTAGCTTTAGTAGGTGTTATATGGGGGGTTGAGGAAAATTTAGATAAGTAGGCCAACAGTAGGTGTTATATGGGGGAGCTAGGTAAAATTAGGTTTAAAATTAATTTCAATAGGTAGGCTAAAAGTAGGTGTGAGAAGGATTACTTGAAAAGTTAACCTGGATGCGCATGCGTCGCCCGGCGTAGCCACCAGGGGCGCTGCGATCGGCGTTGCCGCCAGGGGCGCTGCGGTCGCTAGGTATTGCTGCTTGGGGCGCTGCGTTGCCGCTAGGGGCGCTACGGTCGCTAGGTATTGCCACCAGGGGCGCTACGGTCGCTAGGTATTGCCACCAGGGGCGCTACGGTCGGCGTTTGTTATAGTGTATATATGAAATGAGGGAATTTTGGGAAGGGAATTTTCCCACGGGGTGTGAGTTGGCGCGGGCGGGAAAAGACGCCATATTGGATCCGGTCACCATATTGGAAAAAAAAAATCATTTTATATAGTATAACAAGGTTAACAGTGTATTTTATATAGTATGATGTGGGAATTTGAGGGTAATTTGAGGGTAATTTGAGGGAAATGTGTGGGAAATGTGGGAAATGTGAGGGAAATGTGGGAAATGTGTGGGAAATGTAGGTAATGTGAGGGAAATGTGTGGGAAATGAGGGAATTTTCGTGGGGGAGGGGGTGGGGGGTTGGCAACACTGCGCCGCCATCTTGGATCCGGTCACGTGACCGCCGCCATCTTGGAAAACCGAAAAAAAAGTGAGGCTATTACCAGCAGAAAATAACTACTTGCAGGCCAGGCAGGGCGGCTCCTAACTGGGAAAACAAAATATTAATTCAAGCCCGCGAGAACCCTATCATTGTTTCCTTACTCAATCAAGTATATTACGAAGAAAGTCCACTTGAAATTCATAAACTGTTGCTACTTAGTCACGTTTGTTGAACTTATAAACGAGCCACTAGTGGCGCCAATACGGCACTACGCTGCTAATTGTAGTTAAACTGTTGTGGTGATTGTAGGCGATAAATTCTATACTCGGCTCTCTTATACTGACATGGCGTCCAGTCTGTGGTTGCCATCAAAGTGGATAATATAGAAGTCTGAGGTGTCCGGTGTTGTCTGGTTAGTAAGGTTCAGGACATTTTGTAGGGAAGATAACTGAGTATTGTGACGTTTTTATGTCCTAATTTATAAATAATTAATCGCTATGTGAGTTTTACAAATAAGCAACACGATATACTAAACAATTACTAAATTTGTTGAATCTTTAAAATTAACTTAATACAATTAAATGGGTTATTTCCTTAACTTTAAACTATTGTGAAAAGTACAATTTACTATTAGGCCTACTGTTACAGTTAAACTAATTTATATTTACAATCTTAGAAGACATCAATAAATGGCAATCAATTACAACTACTAATTGCAAAGTGACTTTACTAAATTCCCTTCTTTTAATTACAATTCCTAGCACTATAAAATGGCTTTCCTAGATTCTCTACTATTATTTACAATTACTGACTATAAAGTGACTCTACTAGAATTCCTACTATTATTTACAATTACTGACTACAAAGTGACTTTACTAGATTGCCTACTACCTACAGTCCAATGCTAACAGTTCACTCACAGTTTCTTCAGTGTCCCTTCAGAAGTCTTCCACAAGTACCGCACTGCTCCTTCGTTGATCCCCACAACGAACCACTCACCGGTAACTTCTCCGTAGACCACTTCACTATACACGGGCACTTCACTCGCACTGTAGAACTCGCTCACTGTCGCCGCAAACACCCGGGCTGTAGGCTCTAGACTCACTCACCGACTCACGCTGGTATCCGAGCCGTATATATCACCTGCAGGTCTCTTTCTAGAAGCTTCTTGAATTCCCTTGCGCCCGAAAATCCGTGACAGAGCTAGCTCGTCAACCGAGAACAGTCTAGAAAGTTTATTGATGAAGTAGGGGCGTTCATGCGTAATTCATTGTGCCCCAAAGGTTGTAAACAAGCAGGGCAGGTGGTCAGCGACCCATCCATTACTTCCGCATCACCGGTTCCCAGGATGGAGGCCACTCTGGATGTCACAGTATCATGCTTGGATATTAGCTTAAAATCAGACCAATTCTACGTTATTCAGATTCCACTTGAAGTTGTAGATCCTTTTATTTCTCTAGCTATTGGGCCACTGATATGTCGTCCATTTTTAACTACGTTGAACACATATCCGCCTATAAGTACATGCAATCTTTGTTGCCATATCCAATCTGATAATTATTATAATAACTATTTATATTCAATTATTATTTTAGTAAGAGTTTTCTTTTGATAAAGGATCTGAAAATAAGAAATTATTATATTATTTATTTGTATTACACAATGGACTAGTTTAATACCATATCCATTATTATTTGCCAGAATAGAAAGTACATAATATTGTATAATAAAAAAATGACGTAAATAAAATTACGAGTTTATAAAAAGTGAGTTTGTAATTAATATCTAAGGCGTTTTTTTCAGCCAGCTTTAATTGCTGTAGCTAGAAAGAGACGTAGTTACATTTTATTGAACTTTTACTGTAATGCACTTTTAATTACCTTAAAAAATATGTAAATATAACAATTAAAGAAGTTTATTATAGACTTTAAGAGAACATAAATTAACTATTAATTTTTACATTTTGATATTAAAATGCTTGGTAGAACGTCTGAAAAGGCTTAGAGGTAACAGAAGATACTAAAACCAAACTATAAACTCAACTCGTACCCCAATTACCCAAGTTGGTTTCTAAGTTAAATAGACCGTATAAACTAAACAGCTGCCTGGCTCAACTAATATAAGTTACCCTAGCTTTACCCAGGGTTTAGCTAAATTACCCATAGGTAAAGCCAAACTGTATACAGATTACAGTGATTGTTGGTTAGCACTTTTTGGACAACGCTTAAACTGGAACGCACTGAAATAACACTTATTAAATATTTAAGACGTTAAATAAATCTCATCAGTTGATATATTCCCCTTTTCACAGCCAGGGCAACTAAGGGACCTACAGCTTTACGTGGAATCCGAACCACGTAGTGCTGGTCTGATTTTCAGCCAATTGACAAGCCTGATACTCAGTTATCTCCACCACACAACATCCGCACAATGATTACCACCCAACATGGACACCCCAGACTTCTCTAGTAGTGTCCACGCCGATAGCAACCATTAAGTGGACGCCATGTCAGTATTAAGAGGACCGCCAACCTATCGCCTTATCTCCCAAACACTTTGTCCCCATGTAGCTGGGTTACAGCGCTGCGTCACCAGTGCCGACAAACACATTTCATGTAGGTCAAAGTGTAGTGTAGATTGTTGGTGATAAGTTATAAGATTGGGCCTCTATATATCAACATGGTGTCCACACAATGGTTGCCATCGGCTTGGACACTATTAGAGATGTCTGGGGTGTCCAAGTTGGGTGGTAGTCAAGGTCCGGATGTTGTTTAGGGAAGAGTTCTAAGTATTATCAATTAGCTGAATATAAAACAATAACTACGTGGTTCTGATCCCACGTTGTAGTCTTAAGTTCGTTAGATGCACTGGCTATTGGTCCATTTATAAATTATCCTCTGTGAATCAAGTTGAACTCAATTAGTAACAAGGCAAGACGGTTTATCCGTACTCATCTACGGTGATGCAGTGGTGATGACTCACCCACCCACCCATACACGTGCAGTGGTGATGACTCACCCGCCCGCCCATACACGTGCAGTGGGTGATGACTCACCCACCCCTCCATACACGTGCAGTGGTGATGACTCACACCGCCCACCCATACACGTGCAGTGGTGATGACTCACCCACCCCCTCCATACACGTGCAGTGGTTGATGACTCACCCACCCACCCATACACGTGCAGTGGTGATGACTCACTCCGCCCACCCATACACGTGCAGTGGTGATTATTATTATTTGCCTTATAATAATCACAAGCTGTGTCACCGTCTCAAATCTAAATAATAATATGATACTTTCCAACAACGTGACACAATAGTTTTTTGTTCCATATTTAGCTTAAACATCTTACACAAGTCTTATTGAATTAAAAATATTATCCGTACGTAGATTTATGTGAAAACTATCTTACGTACAGTACAAAAGTAATGGTAGAATTAACTAGCTGTATATTGCTTTTGTGTATATGATACCTGTAAAAGATGACAGATAAAAATTGATAACAGAACGTTATTGACAAATATTTTCTCCATTTAGTTTCACAAGATGTGTTGATAAGGGGCACTATGTAGTAGTATGTACCCAGTGGTCAGAGTCATCAAGTATGTAGATCCTCACATTCATTACACAAACAATATGGAAAGCACAATTTCACAATGTACAGACCTGGACGAGTAAACTGACTAATTGTTTGTGTTTATTTTTTTGTATTTTGTATGTTTCAAGAATAATATGATGCTATCGTCAATCCTATATAATGCTACTTTCACTTTTTGTCTATTGAGATTTAAAAATTACTCGAACCGAATAAGAAGCGCACTGTTAGAGTTGAAGTTTCAATATTTAGAACATTCTGCTAAGAATGAAACCGATACACCTAAGGTTATCAGTATAGTTAGGGGTAAACAAGTTTCATCCTATTATAAATGGCACTATTATAATTGTAATAAATAGTATGGGAAATACTGTTGATATAGTTTTAATTATATTTTTCAAGAAGTATGAACTATTATTAAACCTTATCTAGCTTCTTATAAATAAAAACCCATGTACAAATACACTATATAAAAAGGAATACAAATTCACATATCAATCTGTAATATCCCATTTAACATTTGAATTTAATTCAAAAAGAAAAGATAAGCAATTTGGATTTTGCAGAGGAAGAGCATGGGTTGTAACAATGAAACATTGATGAAGATACAAAAAAGACCTTTGTATGCCACACGAAGTGCACAACTACTATGTGCGAAACGTGGTCTGAATGTAGATACAAAAGACTAAATGGAAAAAGAAAACGTGATATTTTTAGTGTAAAAATTGCAAGTCCTCCTTTGTAATATTCTCATGTAGGATGACAATTAATTCATGGTACATATTTGTAAATCCTCGTATAGAAAATTAATATAAATGTAATTATAGTCACTAAATATGCTACATTTTTACAGACATAAGTACAATTTATGAATAATTTAGTAATTCTAAAATCTACTAAAGATTAATATAATTTATGAATTTTGCAGAGTGAAGAACTAAATTATAATTATGTCGGTTACTAACCTAACCCAACCTAACCTAACCTAACCTAACCCAACCTAATATAGCCTAACCCAACCTATCCCAACCTAATCTAATCTAACCTAACCCAACCTAACCTAACTTAACCGAACATTAATCACTCGCATATACCTTAAATGTTTTGATACATAAATTTGATCAATATTTTAATCTTTAATTTAGTTATTCAAAAAGTAAAAATTTGTTACATTTGATAAAGCTGCAAAAGAAACTTTATTTACTAGTTTAAACATTATTTTCTGTAATTAAATAATGGGAACATAGATAAATAATAATAACGGAATATTTTTAACAAATGTTATTACAAAAGAGCACGTGTATATACTCTATTTACCTAAATGAAATAGACTTACGACTAAAATAACGGTATGACCGTTAAAGTTAAAAGCGAACTAATAGTATAAGAAACAAACTTTGATTGATGAAAATATTTCTTTTATTGACAAATAAAACAGTTTTGTTTTCTAGTAATGTTGAATAATTTATTCCTTCCATTTTAACACATTAGCAATTTAATCATCTGTTTTGTTATGTTTCCTATCAAGAGCTAAGTTATAATGCCACAGTTATACACTCTCTATATAAAAGTTCTGGTTGCTTGTTGGGTTTCAAATCACGTTTGGTCCCAGAGGGAAAATGTTTGTCAATGCTGACCTTAATAAACGGAACAAACACTTTGAATGTTTATCAAGAGGACATCAACATAGATCGTGTTCTGTCTGTCGGATATTTCGAACGCCACTAGCGTACTTGTAATGATTAACATTCATCCATAATTTTGTCTAATTACATGATGAAACTTTCTATTACCGTCCCACCCACCCACAGATGTACGGTGGTCTTGAACCTTCACCTCAACCATAAACTCATTCAACCGGTTACCAATAGAAATGGCATTTGTTATGTACTTGATATTAATTGTGACTTAGGTAACAAATAAGCGGTCATAAGTCTAGTACCTTCTCAAAGACTGAATAAAATAGCGTATAGATACTGTATTTCCTAAAATATATTAAGTTTTTACAATTTTAAATTAAAGTAAGTATCCAAATGTAAGGTTATTATTAGCTTTTTCATTTCTATTTTAATATAAAAAGTTTTTTTCTTTTTTATAATTTAAGATAAAATCTAATAAGAATTTGTTCTCCTCGTTTACCTCGACAAATTAACGTTTTCCTGATGAACTGCATGGTGATCTTAAAACTTGAAAATTATTATAAGTATTTCAACTTCCATCATGAGATTGTGTTTAGTTTCTCTGAAATAATATTGTCAGGGCAAATAATTGAATTTGGTTTTGAAAAATTGACTAAAGAAAATTCAGTTACTATTTATCTAATCGTTGTACAGTTCTTGGGGTCCTGATTTATCTCACGTTGACTAAGTTACAGCAAAGGAAATGCAAAACTTAAACCATAAAACACACCTTTCAGCCGAACTTACCAAAGTAACTTCCAAGTATTAACTGCCAGACTTGACCGTTAACTTCGCTTACTCTTGTTATCTAAGATAAAAATGGGAAATTTGTAAGTAAGTTATCATTTACTACCAGTTTGCAAAGTGTATGGAGGGCAAATTTAATCATGCTTTTAAAATTAAAATTTAAATATTCTATACGAGGTGACGCCGTTTTCTATTATTGTATTTAAATTGATAAAACACAAGTATTTATAATTGTTTTAATATATCGAAAACTTCACTCGCAGTACAGTCATAATGAATAACATTGTATAATAGTTTAAAGAAATAATTATAATAAACAGAAAGTATATACTAAACCTAAAAAAAGGAAATATTTACACCAATTTGCCCGATATTTACTGTGTAAACACATTTATATGGACCCATAGGAAACAATCATAACTAGATTAAAACAGAAAATGAGGGATAGAAAGTTGAAACAATTTATATACATACTAAATTAATATATAGAGACACGATTTATAATATTTTTTAAAGTAAATAGATATATGACATAAAACTACGCCTGAGATTTTTTCACTTTTGAAACTTCCATTTTTAAAAGGTATGAATAATGTAATGGCCGCTGATATATTAAATACGTAGATATGAAAAGCTATCCAAATAATGAAATACCGACCGTTAACTCGGTTGGGGATTTTTACTTAAAAATATAAAGAAGAATGAAGAACTTTAAAGATAAGTAATTTTTTTATTATTAATTTTTTAAAGATAGATCTCCAAAGTAGTGTAGGGGCAAAAAATAGTTTTGAAATCAACGAATATTTTTGTCTGTATTTTATTTAAAATTTTAATTTTCATTCCGAACACGTAAGTAGTTTTAGAAGTGGTCTTTTACAAATGGGGCTTCATAAAAAAGTTATCAGTTAAAAATAAAGTCTCTTAATGAGGATGAATACAATTTGGACATATATAAATAATATTGATAAAAATCTTAAAATGGGCTTAAAATTATATAAATCAATGTAAGATTAACAAGGCAACATCAAATTGTAATATAAATAGCATTGATTTCATCGTAAAATCCACTACAGAATTTTCTTGGTCGTAATTGTAACTGACATTACTAATATAAGTGATCTAATAATGTAATATTACAGATCAGCTGTCACTAGTGGTATGTAACTATGCCAACACAGGTTGGGCTACAGCCAGTGACATACGTTATCTCTGACGTCGTGAGGTTATACAAGGTTTATCGTAGAATATCCTTGTTAAACAATTACAATACATTTTCGTAGCACACTTTAGCTATGCTCATGTTCGTTTTACTAATGCATAAGTTCAACTTAATGATTATTACACTTTATTATTGCACTAAATTTGTATAAAAGTTAATAATGGATAGTGTAATTAGTTTAAATATGTTTATGATAAAATCGAATTCATATAAGAAGACTTTGCAGCATCATCAACTAATAGTCATAAATAAATTAATAACTTCAAGTGTATCATCATTAGTGATAATCTATAGTGAAAAAATTAACTTGTGTCTATTTCTTTTGTTAGTCTTTTTTACATCTTTTATTTCTTACTTATAACTGAGTATAAGGTTTACGATCCTTCAGGTTGACAGTTATTATCTAGCGTTCAAATACGTTAATATGTGTTTTTATTTACTTACCATACATAACAAATATATTTGGTAGATAATTCATTAATAAATTCTACATACTTTGGTTATTGGCATTAATAAATGAATGCCTTCATGCATACGTCAAATATCTTCTAATCTAAAGTGTATACTTGATAATTTACTTATATATAATTGTTTTAATCATAAATTTACTATAATTCTGTACTTAGTTACTTGGAAAATTTATTTTTGCTAAAAAGTTTTAATATTTTATTTGTATCTAGTTTAATGTCAATACTCAATTTTACAGGGATATATTGATTTATTGTTGTGTTTTACAGCTCAAGTGAAAGATCAGTCATCCCTTTTACATAACACTTTCCTCGGCCATCAGATCTGTTCATAAACTTTATTTAACGAGTGAAGGACAGTCCTCTATATTTCTAGATATTGCTAGTGCTAACATTTAAGAACTTGCGGGATTCACGGTTACTTCAGCAAAAATCCATCAGCATGCCACTCTTCATGTTGAAATGAAGAAGGTTAAGTTTTCCAGTTTACATTACCATGATGATATTTGCGAAAGCTACTTTAAAAACACCAAAGCATAAATAATAATACTAACACACGTCGTAATAAAAAGAAAAATAATGACAACTTTCTCATGCACGTATGGGTTTTATGCACGTAAGTGTCTTATGCACGTAAGTATCTAATGCACGTAACTGTCTTATGCATGTAGTGTTTTATGCACGTAAGTGTTTTATGGAACCACCATAAAGTAAACTCTCTAATACTTTATTATGAAGAATTTATACTCATCAGTTCATTTCTATTTTAAAACAATTAAATATTCTCCACTGAAGAAGCTTTATTATTTTCAAAATGGATTAAGGTATCTTCTGTAAATGGTCAGCTGAAAACAGACTCTGTGTATGACAAATACCTCATGGGATTCATTCATCACTTTCGCCACCATTGTTGAGTGAGGAATGTATTTGTATCAGCTGAATATATAATTAATGAGTACAGGAATAGACTGTGTACATAAAAATACATAAACTATGTTTCCTAATTGTACATAAGCTTAATTTTTTAAACCTTATTAACGAACTTAAAGCAATGTAAGTAACATCACTTCACCTTAGTTATTTTATCAGTTCTCAGCAAAAAATTAATAATAGTTTGTTATATTCGTTTAAACAATTATTATTAAGTTTAGAGTAAAATAAAATGCATAGTTTACACATGATACAAAACACCAACGTTCTTTATTCTTTATTATATTTCTGGTAGTATTTCAATTAATGAATTATTTTATTTATTACTGTCTTAATATGAAAACTTTAATTTTAAATATTAATGTTTACTTTGTAAACGCCTTCTATTTTCAAAATAAAAATTACTAATCGTATTTTATATCTTTCCAAAGGTTTTGCCACATATATAGTCCAATAATAAAGTGTTATGAATTTCAATGTGAATTAAATTGCTTTATAAATTCTGGTTATTAACATCGTGTTGTGCAAATTTTGAATTGTATATCTGTATAAAAAATATTGCAATTTTTAAACCTACAATTTATTCAAATTATTATTATTTTATTTTATTCTAAAATGTATAGTTTGAGTGTTGTTCCAAAAGTGCTACACAAACATCGTAGTTTTTCTGTAGTTTCTACCTAGTTTCTACATCGTTTTTACCTTCTGTAGTTTTTCTAAACCCTGGGTAAAGATAGGGTAACTTATATTAGTTGAGCCAAGCAGCTGTTTAGTTTATACGGTCTAATTAACTTACAAACCAACTTGGGTAGTACGGGTTGAGTTTATAGGTTGGTTTTAGTATCTTCTGTTACCTCAAAACCTTTACAAACGCTCTATTGAGAGTTTGAATTAGACAAACAATTCAAAATCAGAATTTAAGTACTAAATGATTTATTTGGCCATAGAATAAACTTTTTCTTACTTTTTCGTAAACGGTTCACTACATTTATCAAATGTCAGAAAAGCGTTTGATAAGTATAAACATACACAGTAGTTCATCTAGCCGTGAAATATATTCAACATGGATGATGAAAAACTAAAATACCCTTAACCTTATCATGATAAACCTGACGTATATTTATTGTTCATTTCAGTTATATTTATTAAGAATCGTAATCTTTCTAAGTAGATAAATGTACCATTTGATCATAATTGCTGTTTTTGATTTTAATTCAGAGTAAATAATCAACATTTTTTAATTTTAGGCTGTAAATATTCCTGAAGTAAAGACTGCCTCCACTGAAAGCCTTTATGGTGACGTCACTTGAGGAGGGGAGCCATGTGACGTCATACCTTACATATTATTCTATGATAATTCTAAATATTTCGTTTCTTCCCTACTAAAAAGAAATGGCGCTTTACTTTAAATTTATTTAATTTGTAATAAAATAAGCATACTAGTCATAACTTCTTAGTATCACAGAAAAATTACATATTTTCAAGTATTTTATGAGAAGGAAATTCTTACTAAAACAATAACTGTATAATAATAATTGGGTTATTATAATTTTAATTATTCAAATTGAAGATTCCGACACAGCTTGCACGTATTTCAGACAAATGTGAATGATTACTTAAGTGTAGAATGAATGTGCATGGCCGGTGCAGTCTGGTTACTAATTGAGTTTGACTAAGCTCAGAAAGGACCATTTATGAATAGCCTAATATCTAGAGCAACCAAGGGCTATACGCTAGCTTTACGTGGAATCCGAATAACGTAGAATTGGTTTGATTATCAGAAAAGTCTGTCACTAAGTTCACTTCCCTACACAACATGTGACCCTAACTACCCAACACCGGACACTCCAGACTTCTCTAGTAGTATCGACATCGATGACAACCATTGAGCGTACGACATTTATGTATTAAGAGGGCTGAGCATAATACCTATCGCCTACAATATCCACAACACTTTGTCCTTAAGCAGCAGGTTAGTTTCATAATTAGATACTAATTTGTATCTAATTATGAAATACGGAGATAAACGATGACAAAGTATTAACAGTTTATGAATTTTAAACGTACTTTCTTCGTTATATTTTACTGGTTAAGAGTAAGGCCTTAAATCGGAATCTAATTATTAATTATTGAAGATGTATAACTAGCAAGATTATCCTATTGTGTTTGATTTTCAAATGTCACATTAAGAAACTTCAACACGAACAGAACCTCACTTTAGACATTTAGACCTGGGGTGAATTCAGAATCAAGTATACCGCAAGTTATATCAAAGTTAACAGAGCACGAAAACAGTCTGTAATAACATTAGATGAAAGCTTCTCATTAGAGTGCCAACTTCAACCCTTAATTGCTCTTGACAGACATTAAATAACCCTTATTAGTGGAATGAGATTGTTCGGTGTTTTGCGTGTTTCCTGTTTTCAAACTTTGCTTATCCCTCCTTTCTAACGCTATATTGACGACGTTAAAATTGTCAAAACTATCCTTTTTGTATGCCGTTCTTCAATTACATATTTTAGTAAATGTAATTAAAAAGCGACGATTTTCAATACAAAAATATTTGTCCAGCTGAGCTTAGATGTTATCAAACTACGTTTATTCGTCTACCTCAACCATAACAACAATTAATTTGCACATTGATTCACACATTTTGCAGATAGTGCCGTAATATTAAAATAATTAAGTTTAAAGCAGTAAGTAGCTCAGATGCTAAATAGAGGATTATGGTTTTTACAAATCTGCTATTTTAAATCCACTTTTTGTTGCCTGACAAGTAGCCCTGTTCGTTCGACTTTTTCGACACTTTGCAAACAAAGTAATTAACGATTTAATGGATTTCTTTCAAATATATATTTTCAATAGTGTAAAGGTGCGACCTTTAACTAACTTATTTAAGCAGCTAAATTATTTGTATTTAGGTAAAACTTACTAAAGGTTCCATAAGTTCTATGAAAATCCATTATCTATTAGTACAATGTTAATATAATTATTTAGAAATATACTGTAAAACATTTAGCTATCTCGAGTGAACTAGATTCTTAAAACTAAGTTTAAGGTTTTACAGTGTATTTTTTAAAGTCTTCCTATTAGAAAATAAAGCGTTTTAAACATGGAAAATCAAATAGTACCATAACCACAGTCAAACAATAAAATATTTTCCTAATTTATTACTGTTATTTTTAATGTTAACAAATTTAGATTTAATCCAATTGTAATTATATAACAGACTAAATATTATTGCAGAATTTTGTAAAATATATTTTTTACCTCATAAAACTTGATTTGTAGGACTCCTAACTATAGAAAGTCCACCATGTGGAATATTGTATTTTCGGAGGAAATTTGAAATGTGAATTGCGTAAGCCTTCAAGCACGTATGCTACGGCTGTTCCAATATTTTTTATTTCAAAAATAAATATATTCAAACAAAGTAGAACGTTTATGAGACACATATTTATGTATATTGAATCTGCAGTGTTGTAGCTACCATCATATTACATTCATAGCGTATCATTAATCTCACTTAGGTCCATGTCTACTTCAGTGGGACGGTGGACAAGCATGTGTGACATGCCCTGTGACAAACATCTAGATAAATGTCACTTCAACATCTGATAAAACGTGACAAATGATAACATCCGGTTCTAGTAGAATAATCCGGTTACCTGGAGTCCAGGGTAACTAAAGCGTCATATAAAATAGCATTATCACTATATTCCATATGTCATCTAGAAAATTAACGTTTAAATTATATTAACCTGATGAGTACTTCACGACTCCTAAAAATGAGAGATTTACTCATTACTATTCATTATTTATTTGTAAGACACCGATTTTAAAGGTATGAGTGAGTATGAGGGGCAAATGAGTGTAGGTAAACGATTGTAACCATGTTCCTTCCTAAAGGTTAATATTCCAATATACAGGACATCTAAAGGACCTCTTTGGTCAATCAGCTTAAAATATAAAAAAACATATAAGTACTACGTTGGTCAGATTCTAAGTAAATCTGAAGATTCCTTAATCGCCCTGGATATTGTGATTTTATAAATGATCCTTTCTAAGCATAAGTGTAAGCCTCAGTTAAGTTGAATTTTGAAAGTATGGTCATCCATACTCATACAACATCTGAGTAAGGTATGTCATATATGTACTGTCGACAGTTAAGAAATTATCATTCACATTTGCCTTAAAGTGCGAGCAAAGTAGTTTCGTCATCTCGTATCTAACAATAACAGAATATTAACAACAGAAATTTAATACAGCCGAAGTCTGTAAACTACAAGTTAAAATTAATATACTGTATGTACTTTATTTCATATCAATACTTGTTCTATGGGAAACTGATGTACACATAAAGATAATATGTGGAATATCCTAATAAAGAAACAAAGAAAGAAGTAATATATTACAAGAGTGTCCAAACGTTTATCTGTAATAATGAATAATGCATCTTTACTTTCTATGTCTTCATGCTGAAGCTCATTTCATTTAGAAAGTAGACGATAAGGAAGGTTTAATTTCAACACACAGACGTTTCATTTTAGCCAACTAGACGCCACACAACTACTGAGCTGGATTTATTGCTTTTCCATATGACTTCTACAAAACCAAATTAAATGTTTAAGATAATTAAAGCAATTAATGCAGTGAATGATTCTATATCGTTAAATTTGTTTCATAGTATGTAATTTGAAATATTTACACTAGTGAATAGTAAGTGTAGAGTTTAATTGCAATAAAGTTATAGATTTCGCAATTAAATAAAATTGTTTTATTAATTGTGTGTGTTTTTTTTATACTCAAGGTAATCGACAAAGTTTAAGCTTTAGATTTTATACGTATAATTTTTCTTTGTATTGTAAGATAAGAGGCCAATCTTATTTTCCCCCTTACTCTATCCGTTCCTCATAGAAGATTTATGTGTGTGGGGAACTCATCAGAGTACATACTGGTAGAACACATTACCATAATGTAGAACTAGTACATTACAAGGTGAATGTAAGTACTGATTATTGGAGTTTCACACGAATCTCATGATTTTTATTCAATCTATAAACATGAACACAAATCTATACAATATTTTCTATGGAAATACAGTTTTTTGAAAAACAATTTTGTGTACATTTTTACATAAAAAAGGATGTATGTTCAGTAGTTTTTTTCTACTGAACAAAAATATGACATTAAATCATTCATACGCCGAATAACTACTGAGTTACTAAGCAATTGGGTTACGTTAGTATATGGTGACCGTGAAAATATATTGCTAACCTAGTCAACCTAACCTAACTAACCAACATAAATTAACCTGCTTTGTTAAATATCACATTTCTTCATGGTTCTTGAGAAGTTTCTTATTGGAATTATAATTTTAAATTTATATTAGAAATACAAAAGTCCAATAAATTTTAGAGTTTATTCGCGAGGCCGTTCAAATGAAAAAGTTGATGTGAGTGTTTGACAATGATTACTTCGAAGTCAAAAGGCCTAACGAATAAGAAAATGTATTGGAATGTTTGATTTACTACATAGATTTTAAATCAAAGTTGTTATTTTTTGTAAGGAGAAGTAGATGTCTTGTACATGTTTAGGAGGTTACGCTACGTTTAGGAGGTAACACTACGTTTAGGATGTAACACTACGTTTAAGACGTAACACTACGTTTAGGACGTAATACTACGTTTAGGACGTAACACTACGTTTAAGACGTAACACTAAGTTTAGGGCGTAACACTACGTTTAGGACGTAACACTACGTTTAAGACGTAACACTACGTTTAAGACGTAACACTAAGTTTAGGGCGTAACACTACGTTTAGGACGTAACACTACGTTTAAGACGTAACACTAAGTTTAGGGCGTAACACTACGTTTAAGACGTAACACTACGTTTAGGACGTAACACTACGTTTAAGACGTAACACTAAGTTTAGGACTTAACACTACGTTATTTTAATACTATATGAATACTTTCTGGTAAACATATTTTATCATTAAATTTTTTGTTTTAAAATAGGTATCTTTATCGACAAATTCCTATGGATTCATTTTCGTCGGTTTCAAATTGGTTAGTTTAAAAAGTCATGAAAACTAGGTGTGACTTATATATTATATATTTACCTTACTGATAAATACTTTCAGTCCAGTTCGAATTCAAATACGTACTACCCCCAACACATACTCCATGTCTGAAGCCTTAGACTGCCTTGCCAAAGGCTCACCCTAACGTCGATGGAGTGCAGTTTCATAATTTATATAATTAAAATTAATGTATGACAGGAAAACAGACTTACACCATCTCCATTGCTTTAATAATACGTTGCAGTAATTTTCTTTTCTTTAATAGTATAGCATTAACAATACAATTTAGTACTCGTACTTGTATGGCTGAAATGTTAGGGAGATCAAGAATAATAAGTGAGTATGGATGAATATTAAGTCAGAGAGTCAATCAATGGCAAATATTCACGTGGATCTAATCGATATTGTTCCGATTACTCGCCGGAATGCACTCGTGTCTTTAAGTACCTGATAGTACCGCCTCTCATCGAGTAATCAACAAAGTAGAGATCGGAAACAGGATGATTGTTATCATTGGATTTATACTATTGTAACAAATGTGATATTTTTAAAAGATACATTTTCATTCTTTTAACTATTCATTTATCAATGACTGGTATTTAAGGTTTTGAAAAGAGAAGCATATGAAATTTATATTATTTATGAATGAATGTGTACTTAATACACATAGTCCATGAGACAAATAAATTACAAAAATTAATAAATTTTAGTTTTATATTTTATGAAACTTTGAAATGAATGAAGAAATTACATATTACAAATAAATATTTTTGGTGTACTTAACACTGTTGTTTTTATTCTGTGTTTTGAAAGATTACATTGCCATTATAAAATACCTAATTCAAAACAGAAAGAATCTTTTGAGCATTTGCTGAAATGTGTCTGGCATATTCTGCATTAGTATAAAACTAATCACCCTCTTAAATTAGTCTTTTAACCTTGCACCTAGAAAAAGTTTAAAATTTTCATGACTCAATATGATCATTAATTAGATATAAATATTGAATTCTCATTCAAATGAGAAACATTGCACCGTACCGTTGACCTTATCTGTAGATTAAGACCATCTAAAATGTTTTAAGTTGGTAAAACAACCATTTTAATATGACTATTTAATTGTAGTTGTGTGTGTTTTATGAATTTTAAAAAACTTTGTTTTTAAATGTTTGCTTATTACAAGATATTTATTGATGATTTGAACTTAAAATAGTAAAATCCTTCAAAAAGGATAATAAACTGTAAATTGCAGAACAATTACTTTGTTTGTGTGCAAGGTGAGATTTAGTAAGCAATTAGAATATAAATAATGGATAACTAATGGATCTATGTTGGTATATTGATATTTGAATTGCCAACCACATGTTTTTTTAAATCAACACTGAACCAAATTCTTTTATGGATAAGACTCTATGTTATTTTTAAATGAACGGAAACATTTTCTTAATATTTTGCTGTTTTAATATTTAACAAAACAAAATAAATCATTTTATTGGAATTTATGAGAATTTAAAAAACTATTTACAATTTCCAATTAAGAACTGAAAGAAACAATTTTGCTGGTTTGTCAATAGCAAATACATAATGTATACTTTAGTGATCATTTAGTTCTGACTGAAATCAATATGGAAGAGAAAAAATATAGTTTCTGAAGTAGAATACTATATATTGGTACATATACAGTACGAATCAACGCCCCAACAATAAAAATTGAAATAGGCTTAGTAATAACATTTTTTATTTACAATTATTATAGTATAAATAAATAGAGTGCAAATAAAGTGAAGTTAGTTAGCTACCGTAAATTATTTTAAATAATATGATTTTACTTAATACAGTTAATTAAATTACTAATATTTGAAGTCAAAAGTTACATGGCGGGGTTGGCACGCGAAGCGTGCAGGGGTGTCCCCTTAGTATATAAAATATATATATATAAAAAAAACAAACTATGCACTTACTCATCACTGAATCTCCGGAACCACTGAACTCGTACATATTTTGACGACATTGTGAGGGAAGTTAGCTTTTGTATAACAGAGACCTAGGATGTCTCGAAATTCCATTCCTAAGGGGTGATGGGACAACAACCCATCAACTTTTCTTTTTCTCAATAAGAGGAGCATTGCCATTAATTTAATTTAAAAATTGGGTGTGCGTCGGACCACACGGTGGAAGTTATACTTCTTTGGCCATTCTCATACACCCACTCACGCACACAAACAGACAGGATATATAAATGAAATATAAGACATTTTTCAATATTATTCAATATATTTATCTTCAATATATTATACGTGACTTCATTATTATATTATACACCTATATTATCATTATCAGTAATTTCTTCGATTAAATTTCTTCGATTAACAATCGATTAATCGATAGTTCTTAAAAATTTGTTCTTACTTTTCCGCGTGACGCGGTTTCTCGACCAACATCCCATCCCAAAGTGTCTAACGGGCGCAAAGAAGTATAACTTCAAAAAAAAATTATAAAACTATATGTACACAGTGTACAAAAATTATGATAATAAAATTTGATAAACCACGTTTATCTTTCTCAGACCAGAAGGATTCACAAAAGAAGAAGAATTTCTTCGTGAATCCCTCTGGTCTGTGAAAAGTAAACGGGGCCAACCAAAATCGATTACTATAATAAAGTACATAATATACTTATAATTATATACTTATACCTTTATGTTGTGTGATGCTCTTTTTTATTAAAGAAAGTTTGAAACCTTATGTAAAAGGTTTTGGAGATTGTTTCCATTCTTGACCGTGCTTTGAATGAGGTCAATTATTAACAAATCATTGTATTTTATGTAGTTATTTTGTTGCCATCCCTTTATTTCAACAAATTACAAGTCACAGAATGGCGTGTGATCAATCATTACAATACATTCAGACTGTGTGCCCAGATACCGAAACTGATGAAAATAATTCACTGCTTAGCTAATCGGATTTATGCTGTTTAGATTATATCGATTGCTAAATAGTTTATTGTCAACACCAGTAGCTGACTCTGTCTATAGAGTACATTCAATTCTCATTGTCAATGTTACTCATTATAACCAACAGTCAATAGTAAGTAAAATATTTGGATTTAAAAACATTTATAAAAAAAGAACAACCTCAACGATTAGTAATTTAAAAAAATCATGTGGCTTGTAGTTGGAAAAGAAAAAAATTGGGACCTCTCGGGTGCAACTATTTAGCGAGTATTTTTTTTTTATTGGAAATATTGCAGCCTTAATTACTATTTGTTTGATTACAATCTGCTTATGTAATCCAGTATTTAGTATATTAGCACATTGACTAATCTTACAATGATAACTTATATAGTTTGTTGTTGCAAAATTAGCTATTTTAATGTAAAATAGGATATATCCTTATATTATATTTAATATAAGTTATAGGACGGAAATATCCTTAACAATGGATAAGCTATTGTAACAAAACTTAAAAGAAAAACCCAAGTTTTGTTTTCTTTGACATGAATGTAACTGACAAACTAAGTTGTCAAAACAATTGTATTTTATTTGGCAGTTTTAGGTCGTTGGCTTTGTGAAAGGGTACTGACAAATGTTAATTATATGTCTTTGTATCTCAATTTGTATTTTAATATTAAGTTCAAATTTATATAATTTATCAAACTTCATAACTACAATTTATCTCCGACAAACTTGACAATGAAAAGTTGTTTGTTTCAGTTAACGTTTGTTATAATTTATGAATTACTGTTTAGTTAAACAGTTTATTCATCTATTACCACCATGCAGCATACAATATTTATACATATCCAATATTACGCATTGAATATTGAACTAACCGTGGTATTTGTACACTATTTAAAATCTTTATTGGTTTAGTTGTGTTGTATAGTTAAATAACTACATAACCAATATTAACATAAAGAAACGGTTCAAATAAACACTAAAATTTAAAAGGAACGTCTAATAAACACGTATTATGAATAACTGATTTATTACCATAAACACATTGGAATAAGATACAAAATTGATAAATAATGCTGGCCGAGTACCAGTATATAGCCAACACGAGGGAAAAACAAAAAACTATGAATTAAAAGGTCCACATATACTTCAGTGATTATCGAATTCCCTGCAACATCAGCTGCTCTCAAATATGGATTATTTAATAAATAACTCATGTCTATTATATATTCTTCACTGAAAAACTAAAATATGATCAGATAGAAAAATATAATCTAAGGTTTCAGGGAATAAATAACATAAAAAGTGTATAGTAGTTTGGTCTAATAGCTACGTAATATTCATAAAATTTGTAAACGAATCCTTGAAATAACTTAAAAAGCTGGTCCTAAGGCTAGTGTAAATATATAACAATAACATCATTACTATATACACTGGATGATTCCAGATATTATTTAATTGAATTAAAAACTCTCTCAATATAATACAGAAAATCCATTTAAACAAATTAAAACCATACTTCACCCTTGTTTCAAAGTGAATTACTTTTATTGATGTTACTAATATGACACCAATGCTTTCCCAAATATAAAAATTGGCTTATGAGGTGCTAAGAAAAACATTTTTTTTTAAACCATAAATAAATAGAAAGGTAAACAAAACAACACATTAGTGATAAGTACAACTTTCAATGTTTTTTTTTTTTAATTTTTTCACGTAAATTCTTTTTTCAATTATTTATTTGTGTATTTATTTAATTATTGGAAAATTAACAAGTAACCTTTTATTCAACTAGTGGCTCCTTAAAATAAATAGTTTGAAAGATATAGGAGGTGAATTAAATCTTTGGATGGAAATTGTGAGTTAATTACCATTGACACTTGGAACAGAAATGCTGGTGTAATTGTTTACTTGGGAATAAACTGAACCGTATATGGAGACTGATGTTTGGTGATCTAAAGGGAGTGCGACTGAACTTTAATGTAAAAAAACGAGCCCTTTCTGTTTTAGCAAGACCCTTAATGAATTTCCAGACTGTACTTTTGAATGTTTACAATATTATCACAGAATGTGGCCAACACATGAATCTATCTAAATATATAATACATTATATCATCCAAAATCTCATCACTGGTCACCAATAAGGTTTTATGGCAAGTCGATCTGTCATGTTTTCTTTCTATGGCTGCTCCATCAACTGCTATATCAAGATCAGTGATATACCATATATCTGAATCCAGAACATATCTATATTAATTTAAGTAATCTAATCATCTCTTATTATTGAGGACGATTGTGACTATTTATGGATCCTTAGTTAGAAGGCATCTTGAGTACGTCACTTATATTTGGAACAAGGAATAAGAATAACGAGAGAAGAAATGAAAATTAGCCGAAGAGGAACAGCATAAAAACTGTTCAAGTTGCAAATCACACAGTTCGTGAAATTTTGACAGCTGATGGAATGTAAATATTGATGTTACTAATATCTGGGGGATTATTGATCTTTCATAATGTCAGAAAGAGAGTAAGCTTATAATCTGTGAAAGTGTAAATTATACATATATGTAAAACAAATCTATAGCAGTCTATATCTCCATGTGATGTTGCCCTTATAAATTCATAAAATCGTCATAAAACGTTGGGAAGTCGTGTATTTTTTTAAGGGAAGATCTTAGACATAGTTTTATTTTCATCGAACCGTTAGGTTCCACCTTAAAGGCTATTAAATTGTAATATAATAAATAATTTTCAGCTGTTAAATAATTACAATGAACGGATATTTTTTTTAATAAGCTAAGCTTCAAATTTGGTGTCTAGATTAAAAGCTAAGTAGTAAGACAAACGCACTGGATGTGATATTGTAAATTATTTTACATATTATGACTTTAATAGATGCAGTATATTTATCTATCTTTATTTAATAGTCACATACTGAGGCCAAAGGGAAGTGACGGGCCTGGTACGCTAACCGCTCAGGTTTTTCCACTATTTTTTTTTTTTTTTTTTTTTAAGGAGATGCCGATCTCCTCCTTAACCTTACTCTGCCCATTCCTCATAGACTATTTGTCTATGCGAGTAACTTATTCAGACAGAGTAAGGGGGTGAACCAGTACAGTAGAAGGTGTATATTACTGATAAATTTTCCAGTCTAGGCCGGATTTGAACCAGCGCTAGCTCTAACCCAAGCTCAAAGTCCTGACGCCTTAGACCCCTCGGCCACCGGCTTGCCCAAATATTGAAATTATATTTCAATATCAGATACAGGGTTTAATATTTTAGGGACTATAGACTACTTAGCGTAAATTACGTTAAAATTCTAACATAAAAGCTAGTTAGCTGAACGTACGAATGTGGATGACATATATTAAAAAATTGTATGTCAATTTGTCACATCCTTTGATCCAAAAATATATTTCAAAACGTAAAACTTCACCAGGTGCAGCTGACGAGTTTGCTAGAACATCCCATAAATTCATGGCTTTACCTGTGCTGCATTGGCAATCAATAACCTGCAGTCAGAGGGGAGGTTTCCTGACGTCTACGGGGTGCTTTGTGGCACGAAATTACGTTTATATTTATATTTATTTATCACTATTATGTCCATGAGTAACTTTCAAAATAAATTGGAACATTATTTTGGAACACTTAACACTGATAAAAAGTATTTATTCTCACTTACTTAATTTTCTGCAAGTAAAAAATAATGTCCTTCGTTTGTTAGATTTAGTTTTCAAGGAAACATGTTTCAAAATAAATGATCAATACTATGAAGTGACCTACAGCTTTACTTCGTATCTGAAACACAAAGTAGTGGTCTGATGTTCATCTGATTAAGAAGCCTGATACTCTGTTCTCTTCTCTGTACAACATCCGGACCATAACTACCACGCTACATGGACACCCAAGACATCTATAGTACTGTACACACTAATGGCAACCATTGAGTGGACGCCTAGTTGGAATTAAGAGGACCGAGTATGGAACTTATCGCCTACAATCTTCTCCACACTCTTTGTTTCCACTAGTGCTTATAATGGTTGTTAATGTAAATTTAAATTGTTATATAACCATATTTTTAAAGGACTGTTGAAAAGCGTAAAGCATTTTCAGTAGTTACAGTAGTTTTTTTTACATTTATTACAAGTTTAAAATGTAGTCGTAATGCAACGTAAATTGAAAGTTTCTAAATGAAGGAAGTTTCTTGACAAAGGTATACTGTTCCTCTTTGTTACATTATTACATATGACTTGTTCTTAAACGTTTAACAACCATGAAATGTCAACAAATATTAGAAATATTATTTCAGAATTTGTCAAAGCATCTTACTTAGCACGTATTTTTTCAACGATATTCAAATATATCCCTACAGTTACTCTTTCTTTAAATTTTGCTATTTTACTTATTTTATACTATCAACGTTTATTTTCCGGTTAAACATAAACATGTTGCGGTTGGCCCACCAAATTATTTCCCTTTTTAATAAGGTTTAATTTACAGTTATGGTATGAACATTTAAAAATAATTATAACAATTCATGTGCATTACAATAAAAATAATAAATATTTTACACGCATAATTACCCTCATACAGATTAGTAATGCTAGTTATGTAAATTATGCCTGATTACTGTTGCCACAACTTCTAAGCACATCCTTTTCTGTTTGTAAAGATACTAACCGTCAGATAATTGTTTCACATAAAATCTTCATATCCTATATTGTATTTAGGCAGATACTTGAAGGGTATACAAATAATAGACCTAGTACAAGTAATAAAAACTCAAGTTTTACTTTTCGTTTACTTAAATTATTACTATTACTATAACAAGAGCAAGATCATCTTATAAATTAATTGTTATCGTTATTTAAAAATATAATTATATGATAGATAACTGATATTTAATAAAACAATATTGATAGTGTGTAGTATTAATTATTTAAAGAGAATTTCTTTACAATAAATGACAAATAGCAATACTGTTTATTTTCAGTTTAAGTGAATGAATTTAAAATATCATAAAATTGTATAATTCAAACTGAAAACTTTTTAGTAGTTCAATACAGTGAGAAAATTTATATATCTACAAATGTTTAAAGTTATTTATATGACTAAAAACAGTAGTATACACATCAGTGTTATATTTTGTATGTTATTCTCTGTATTTAGGTTTAACAGATAAAGAGAATTGATAAGTATTGTTTTATTGCTTAACCTGTCAGAATTCTTAAGACAGAAGTTGCAAATAACTATCAAACTACATGGATAAAATATGAATACCTATTGAGTTA
Organism: Stictocephala bisonia; assembly: GCA_035578905.1. Classification (NCBI taxonomy): domain Eukaryota; kingdom Metazoa; phylum Arthropoda; class Insecta; order Hemiptera; family Membracidae; genus Stictocephala; species Stictocephala bisonia. The sequence goes on along the minus strand of JAQJVL010001253.1, from coordinate 173,064 downwards.
GTAAAATAAATTATCTAATGGGGGTTTTAAATAGATTTTGCATTAGTTAATATTTATACTTACTTATGAGAATAAGTGTGATATTTTATTTAGCCTTTTTTAAGGAGTTAAGACATTAGTTATGAATTAGTTGTATTGAAATGAAAACCCAATTATATGTTTTAATTTATCATTTTAATTCTCTGTAAGTCTACATATTAATGGAAAATTTAAATGCTCATATCTAGTGGCTAATTCATAGATTACAGCTATGTGTAAAGATTTAAAAAAATACGAATGTCAAATTGATCAGTTCCTATTTTACTAAATTACTGTTATGTTACTAAATTACAATTAAAAAATATAGAAAGGCAAATATTGGACTACACTAATTAATTTGAAAATAATTAATGAATTTACAAAACTATTAAAAACTAAGAGTATTTTTTTCAATAAATTTTAAACCTGCTATAGTTTTGGAAATTAATTTTATTTTATAGAATTTACTGTAAATATCATAGTCTATAAACTAAAAATCATGATATTCACTTTTTAAAGTTTTCTTCAGTTTTTTTAATTATCCGAAATACGTTCAGTAATAACCCCTCCTAAATGTTTGATTTTAGTCATTATGAATTCTTTTTTCTCCTTTGAGGTTTTATCGTTTTCGTTATAAGATTATGGTAACAATATAGAAGGGAATATTATGTTATTATGTTATGTCCAAGCTTTGCTTAAAAATAAATTAAGTAGGTCTAAACTGTTAATGAGCTCCAAGGAAGGGAGCATTATTATAACAATATTATTAACAACTTATTTGTATTACAATATCTCACAAGGTATTTAGTTAGAGATAACTTCAAATGGAACAGTTTAAATGTAGTTAAATTTACAATTATTTCAATAAATATATGAAAACGAAAATCAGATTTCTTTAAGTTCGAAATTTTTTTTTTAATAACGAACACTTTTTTAGTTTTCGTTATTAATAAGACTTGACATTAAAAGTCACATTTGCTAGTTATTTAAGTTATTGTGTATGATTTTAAGATAACAATTAACATATCGATTATTTTCAGTTTTATAGCTCAATGAATTGTAAACCTGTAACAATTCGAAATTACAGTGTGAAGGTTTTTATTGTAGAGATTATATAACACAGTAAAGAAAATTTTTTTATAGTTTTTCAGAAAATATATTACTCTATTTATTTGCAGTTTATATTTTAGTAATGCATTTTCCATTAAAAAGGGTGTAAAGTATTACATGCACATTTTTTCTAGCAATACTACAAGTAAAATAAGAAATTAATTTTTCTCTGACTAAGAAAACACTTCAGTTGTAATTATAAGCTAAGATTACTATGCACAAATTGCTTTCATAATATAAACTACAAACTTTCATTAAATCAAATTATACCAGTTTCAATCCAAGTTTCTATCCCCAATTGTTTTTAGGTTTACAGTGTTAAAGTTCATGTTGGACCAAAGCTACCGTAGATAAACTTTAGTTACTATTCGTAAAGGTTTTGAAGGGCATTGTCGAGAAAATAAATGATGCCTTAAACTACGTTTGTCAGTGTCACATTAAAACTCTATTGTTAGTAAAGCTTTCTCGTTTTCATGTAGTATTATATTGTTTTAACGAAATGCTTAAATATAAAACAAAACATTTATAAGTTATACACTTCCTATATACTAAACAAATGTGTTTACAAATTACATATAAAATATTTATTTTGTCTCTAACATAATTTCTTATCAACAAAATCATATATATATATATTAGGAATTTTATCAATCACTTATGATCTAAAAAATATTTAAATCTATTTTTCATGTTTCTGCGATATTTGTTGGACATATTTGGCAACTATATAAATGTATCCTTATGACGGTCATTACTTGGAGTTTTTAGAAGACAAAACACAAGAAATTTCTGTAAGTTAAGGCCCTATCAAATTGGAAATGGTTTTTCGAAACAATCGTAAATCACTGAAACGGTTTTATATTTACAACCTCTCCCTCTGTGACAGTCGTATCGTGACGTCATATAAATTATATTACCAAATATGCTCTTGAATATATCGTAGCCTGAAACGTATCTACATACATCCTATAAAGAAATGTTCTTTCATAAGTTGTGGTGATATATTCCTATTTAATGAACTAAAGTATATTAGTTCTGCATTTAAGTCAAATGACAATGACTTATTTAACGTGTTCGATTGTTTTAGTAACTTTATTTTAGATTTATTTAACTTAACTGGGATACATAATCTAAAACTGTAGTAGAAAGCCTGTCCAATGAATATCAGTATAGGTTTGTATATTTGTTAACCGTTTTACCTTTGAACAAAGAAATAATAGCAAATACAACATGTAGGGCCTACTTTCGTAACTTATTTGTTAACAGCAAAATTGTATTGTGAGAACTAATAAAAAATATTTATTCTAAATTTAGTTTTTATTATTAACTTCCAATTCGTTATAGACATTGATCTTCACTTAGTATGTGCTTAGTAAATTATAAACTAAAAATAACAGAATGTCCTCTTCAAATCGAGCAACTATTTATTTCTCAAGATCTATATATGTAACAAATATACCATATTTAACAAAATATATTTAGTAAATAGTTTATATATTATGCTTATTGTAAATCTGCTTATATTATTCAGTTTTTTTTTGTTTTTTTTTTGTTTTTTTTTATCCTTTTAGGTGAATAATTCATATATGCAATATTAGTTAAAACTTGTTCATTTACATTTGAACAAGTTAGAGTGCTAATAAAATCTTTAAAAGGTAAAAGACCGTCTTATTTTACTAGGAAAAGTTAGGGTTATGTAGCCCTCTTTAACAATTAACATGGGGACCAACGCCTTATGAGTGACTTCCTACTACTACCAGTGACCAGGTAGATGGGCTGCGTGAAAGAACAGGATCGCTCAGACGGTCACCCTTCCAAGGGACAGCCACGCTCGATGTTGATTGGCCCCTTTACCTTGCACTAACGTCGGAACCCTCCAGTCAAGGCCACTTGCAATTAATAAACTTAATTATTTTTGACAATCAATTACCAAATTTTATTTTTGAAATTTTATAATATCAAGCATAAGGTCTTAATAATGTGCACTGATTCAAAAATAGATAAGTGGGAATAATTTTTAAAATTAGAACACTAAAATTTGTTTTGTTGGTTATTTACGTTTAAACTTGTTGGTATTTATTTAATAACACTACATTACAACATAGCACGGATATACATTATAACACGTAAAAAACGGGTTCACAGTTTTTCTAATCTCCTAAAAAAATCAATTTTATGCACGTATTGATTAGTTGCAGCAAATTTTTAACTAAAACTGTTAGCATAAGTTATGAGGCGTATACTAACTTATAAAATAGTGGTAATGTGTTAACGATAGTAAAGCACTTGTCGAACATTTACAATACGATAAGTGTTCGACAGTAAGAAAAGTGTTTAAAAGGTGAGAAAGAAAAGATTACATAATTACATAAATGGCTTTGAGGTATTAAAACTGAAAATAAAATGTACAAAAATGAAAATTTTATTTTAGCAATTAAATAGGATACCACAATATTTAAATACATATTGAATTCATACACATAAGTAAGTTGAGACAGGACGGACCGATCGTAAGAATAAAGTTCTATTGATATTTTAATACATAGTTGTTTAATTACTATAATACGTATTGGTACATATATAGTACAAGTGAACATCACACAACACAAGTATATTACAATATAAGCTCAAAATGCAAAAATAAATTACAATACAAGTAAAAAATGTACTTTTTATGCATTATGTACTTGTTTTGTTTGTGTTGTGTGACATTTACTTGTACTGTGATATTTGTTATCAATTTAGTTCAAATACTTCCTTGACGGAAACAGCTATTTGTCAAATCTAACATAACTTCCGTTCATTTTATCTTACTTACGGTCGACCATATAACATACTTCCTCTTATACATAATATTTACTAAGCAATAATCAGGAAAACAGAATATCACAACGTAACTAAGTTTTTAAACATTCTTTTGTTGAAATTGGATTGTTTATTATTGGTATTTTTTCGGAGATGTTCAACTCTTCAAGTCTTTTAATAAATAAGAACAACATACTGACAGCTACAAGACTGATGCTGTCTTCAGGTTTTACTTACTATCTTAACGTATATTAAATGCCTGTTTTAATACATTAGCCACGTGATAAATAACTATATTGGAAAATAAAACTTTCAAAATTTATATTTTCAACACCAAAATCCAAATTTAAAAACGTACAATTAAAGGGGGAAAACAATGGTACGATTAGATTTAATAACTTAATTTTAGATTTATTTAACTTAACTAGGATATATAATCTAAAACTGTAGTAGAAAGCCTGTCCACTAAATATTTGTATAGGTTTGAATACTTGATAACTGTTTCACTCTAAAATATATAAATAATGGCAAATACAACATTTACTTTCGTAATTTATTTATTAACCGTCAAATTTTAGTGTGAGAACTTATAAAAAATAGTTATTCTAAATTCTAACCTTCATACTTGGATGTACATAATTTCTGCGTCGACAGTAGGGCTATTACTTTTTATGGTGGGAAGCAGCATTTAAAACGCCTTCGAACGGAGAATGCAATATAAAGGAGGTACTCGGATTGCGTTTGAAGTTGCACGGCGCACTTCAATAGCATTGTAGCACAGCTTTGTATTGGAAATCAAATTCTGGTCTACCGCCCAATCCTACAGATAAAGTGGTACTGACCCACCCACCCACCGCTACACAGACAGTGGTACTGACCCACCTACCCACCCCTAAACAAATATTGGTATTGACCCGCACGCCCATCCCTACACAGACATTGGTACTGACCCACCTACCCACCACTACACAGACATTGGTACTGACCCACCTACCCAGTGCTACACAGACAGTGGTACTGACCCACCTACCCACCCCTACACAGACATTGGTATTGACCCACCTACCCACCCCTACATAGACAGTGGTACTTACCCACCTACCCACCACTACACAGACAGTGGTACTGACCCACCTACCCACCCCTACACAGACATTGGTATTTTCCCACCTACCCACCCCTACACAGACATTGGTACTGACCCACCTACCCACCCCTACTCAGACATTGGTATTTACCAGCACGACCACCTCTACACAGACATTGGTACTGACCCACCTACCCACTGCTACACAGACAGTGATGCTGATCCACCCACTCATCGCTACATTGACTCTGGTACTGACCCACCTACCCACCCCGACACAGACATTGGTACTAACCCACCTACCCACCCCTACACAGATAATGGTACTGACCCACCCCTACACAGACATTGGTACTGACCCACCTACCCAACCCTTCATAGACATTGATGCTGACCCACCCAACCACCCCTACATAGACAGTGATGCTGACCCACCCACACCACTAAACAGACAGTGGTACTGACCCACCTACCCACCCCTACACAAACAGTGGTACTGACCCACCCACCCACCTCTACATAGACAATGATGCTGACCCACCCACTCACCACTACACAGACATTGGTACTGACCCACCTACCCACCCCTACACTGACATTGCTACTGACCCACCTACCCACCCCTACACAGACAGTGGTACTGACCCACCTACCCACCCCTACATAGACAGTGGTTCTGACCCACCTGCCCACCGCTACACAGACAGTGGTACTGATACAGGTTAGGGTAGTAATATATTTCTTCCGAAAAAGCCTGCATGTATTCCTTGAACGTACAGCGCTTCTTTGACTCAAGGCACTTTTATTAGCTCTTTAAATATTAAAATAAAACAGTAGGGGTTTTATTTAAACTGCTTGATATAAATATAAATTATCTAAATAGATTATTAGGTATTTTTGTATTATTTAAATTACAGTATAACATATTTAATATTAGTTTTATAACGTTGTTTAGGTGTGGAAATTTTGTAATTGATAAATTTGTAATGTAATAAATATAAACAACACAATGTTGTATATTTTATTGAGACCAGAACTATAATTGTTTTTATAAAGAAATTACAAATGTATCCTAATAGCTATAGAAGTAAATAGCTATTAGGAAATATAATTAATTAAACTTGAGTCTGTCTGCTTTCAAAATTTAGTGAAGCCCTTAAATAAAACAAAATTTAGTATAATTCAATACTTGAAAGTTATCTCCTATATATTAAGAACATTATACCAATAATATTATTTTTAAAGTAATTTTCATAGCCTCTTATTACAAACAAATCGTTAATTGACAAATTGACATACCTGATCCGTAAATAGCAGTTCCATAAAAAACTGCATAAAAAATTGTAGAATTTTGATAGTCACTTGCCACTTTGGGTGGGCCTGCAGGCATGTGCGGGAAATACCGACATAGTTATACCAAACTGAAGCTGGCACAGTTGGTGATGTGACCTTGGATTTTCCTTCACTGTCCGAATCCTTAGTTGCTGACCGACGTGTATCATTAGTAACTTTTCGAGAACATTTTCATGAGTATTGTAATTTGAATACATAGTTTTTTCCCTTTGAAAATTACCACATTAAATTATTTCTACTGTACGATACATTTTTGATCAATAATCATTATTATAAATGACAAAAGAGCACTATGGGCAACAAATTAATCCTCGTGCTATTGAATAAAATGAAAATATAATAAACTTGATATTCTTTGCATCTTTTTAAGGAAATTGAACAATGACAGCCTAATGAAGGAAGAAACGCCTTTTGGTGTAACGAATGTTTCGCTCTTTGTTGGAAAATAAAGACAATGAAACTTGACAACTAAATCATTAATAACTTTTCATTATAAGCAGCTTTCAACGAGAGATAATTTATTTATCTCTCGATATTTATAGTACTTAAATAGCGATGGAGAACGTCCTTTGTTTGGAGTACACACTTTAAATACAGATAAGTCTTATATTTGCTAGGAATTAAATTACCAAATGCCGCTATATAAACTACCTCCCTAGTGATTAGAAACCAGATTGTCCAGTATAAAGGAACAGTCCCGAGGGAACTGCTCAATCCTGGATGTTGACTCGGGGAACGAGATAAATTGGACTCGTCTTGATGGATGAGGAAGAGAATTCTTTTAACTGTGAGTAAAACTACAGTAAGTAAAATTACAGCTTCATTATTGGACCAGTCTTTCGTATTTATCTAACTGGAAGCTACCCTCAATTAATTGTATTTATTTATAGCTTTCATAAACTTTTTTCATTGAATACATTTTCCACTACTAAAATCAAAGTTTTTACTTGAACTAGGAGTATATATATAACTTTACTTTATTGTAGGAGAAATATTTGTTGAATTTCACACATACTCAACAGTTGTGTTTTTGCACCTCTCTATGAGATAAAATCTCTATCCATTTCATTTTTATGGCTAGAAAGCGTACTTCAAAGAGCTTCAGGACGAAAATATTGAAAATTTAATACTTTTATGCACAACTACAAATAGGAGCAAATCGTTTGACATTCCAAACGTTCAAACTGGTCGAGAAATGGAGAAGTTGTGTTAGCGAAAATGTGATTGACAGTTAATGTAGAAGGATAACCTATCAGTAATATCATTCAACGCAGGATGTTGTTCAATCTATAAACATTTCTGCAAAAAACATTTTTGAGTAATTATTTTCACAGAATGTTTAACCTCATCGCACACTGTCGAACTTCCCCGACAACGCTCGTATTCAACCCGATAGGCAGTTCGACCGCCGACTGCTTTTACGTAAATGGACGCGGTCCGCCACTCAACGGCCAGGCCGTGAAACTGACCGTATAGTATCGCCCTTTTGATCACATGCAATCTGATCACTGGGCGTTTTCAAGGCAGTCGAACTGCCACTCTAGAACTGCCCATATACAAGCGCCAACAATTAACCCGAGAATCAACGGCTTAAAGTAACTTCTTAACCATCACCGTGACCAAGCAGATGGGCTATGTGCAAGGACGGGGTCTCTTAGTGGTCACCTATCCAAGGAACAGCCACGGACAATGTGGATTAACACCGTTATCTCGCGATAATGTCGGAACCCGCCAGTCAAAACCATTGGAAAATCAGTAATAAAAGCATAAAATAATGTAAAATTAGAGTATGTAATAAGAGTAAGTTGTTTAAATATTGTATGAATATGTACCATATCAAGTACACTAGTCGTATTTAAAATATCCGACGGACAGAAGATTTTGTGTGTTGACGTCCTCCTGACAAACATTCAACGTGTTAGTTCCGTTTATTAAGTCACAGGGAATGGACAGCATTGACAAACCCTTTACCTCTGGGTCCAAACGTGATTTGAAACTCGACACACAATCGTAGCTTTTGGGGAGTGAATTGGCTGTGACGTCGTATTTGTTGATAGGAAACATAAAAAAAAAACACATGATTACATTGCAAATTTCCATACCCAAAACTAGCTTATTATATCTTGTTAATCAAATTTGTTTCAAGTTACTATGCTCCAGAGAGGGTTTATGTATAAGTATATGTCCATAATATATTAATTTTCATCATAAATGAGTATATAACAAAGTACAGTCACATTCAGTTGAAATGTTCACATTTAAAATATTACGATTTTCTTTTTCCATGCAGTCTTTGATTTTCACATTCCGGCCACGTTTCGCCGCTACTGTAGTTGTCCACTTCGTGTGGCATATAAGGTTCATTTCTGTATCTTCATCAATGTTTCATTGTTACAACCCATGCATGTTCATGCTCCGCAAAATCCAATTTCCTTATATTTTTATTTTGTTAAAAAACCAACATTTAAAAAATAAATATCATATACCTGTACTGATATGTAATTTCTTACTTGAAAATAGGTAATCACTTTATATACTATACTATATATTTATATATTTATTTCTAGGAGTCAACTTGAAGTCTTAGATAAGATTTATTAAAGGTTCATATTTCTTGAAAAATATAAATTACCTATACCATAAGTATTTTAGTTTATTGTATGAATATAATTTTTCCATAGTTTTATAGTTACTACATGGCATGTTTTTGTTGTTGTTTATGCTATGGTATTTTAAAATTTTTTAAATTGGATTTAATCTATTTTTTTTACAAAGAATCTACATAATTTTATGAGGACTTTACAACGTATATTAAATAACTGTTTCTAAATAAAGTAAAGTCAATTTAGATTACAGATCAAAAACAGTATAAACCTGGATATACTCAACTAAAACAAATGTATAGTATAGTATTAAAAATAGTGTATAAAACTAGTTTCGAGTTCACCATGATCTAGTATAACAGCTCTATATAATTATAAACCTAAGCTTACAAAGGCTATTAACTAAATAAGAATCAGCTGATATATTCTCAGTAAGACCAATATAATTTTTTTTCTAAATCAAGACAAAACATATCTCCATCTTTTAATTGCTCATTAGCTGACAATACATATTTATGGCTTGACAAATTATTGAATAAACGTTAATTTTGTATAGTTTGGTGGTTTTATTAATCATCTGTTCTTTCCGATTCAACTATTTTTTTTAGTTAGAAAACCATTAATGAGATTGAATTGAAATACTGATCAATCATCGTTCTCGATTACAATGGTATTATGAAAAAATTCCTAGTTCAAGGCTGGGATCACCGTCCATAATGTAGTAAGATAAACTTTTCATAACAGATCCAATTAATGGAGTAATCATAAATCAGTAACATGTCTTATTATGGCTTTGAAACCAATGATAGCCATGTTAAAGGTCATTGCTGATGTCAGTGGTACATAAATTATCTGTGCGAATATCTAGATAGTAACCCGTAACAGAGATTACAACTAGATGATTGATTCGTTGATGTAATCAAACCAGCCAAAGGTCAATGGTGATAAGGACGCAAAATGGGTAGGGCTTTTATTGCGCCATCAGCATGCAGCCTACCACTCAGGTTACCATGACAAATTTTAAATGTAATTAAATGGTGGGGGGAAAGTTGTTCTCTGTCTCACTCGCACCACTCTTTACATATCACTCTTACATGTGCGTTGAAAAGGTCATTTTCTAAGCCGTTGTATAATTTTAATATTCGTGAACGCTCATCACTTGTTTATTGAAATCAACAACCTAACCACCCACCCCATATGAATTCAGTGTACGTCTACTGAAAACCCCCATGATGTAAGAAAACAGTCGAGAGCTTTCTTTGAGAACATATTTAACTGGCATCGACAAAATAACGCCAAGTGCTGTTTTTAAAATAATATTGTATTTATTTTTCTTATTACTACTTTCATAGTTCAGTAAGTACTAATACATCAAATTAGTTAAATGATAGACTTTTCATTATTACCACATAAAATGAATGTTGTTTGTACAATCTGTAATACGATTACTTTAATGCAACATTTCATTGATATTAAGTTGAGATTTTTTCATATTCTTATATTATGAATATAGTTGTTCATCTTTAGTAGCACTGTAGAACGTCGGTAATGTATTTTAGGTACATTTAAACATTACAAACAGTTTGGCTTATGACCACGAGATTGAATAACTCATTTTGATAACGTTAATAGATTAGTGTTGTTATGGACAGGAAATTGTTTTTAATTTACGACTTTAGTTAGTGACGAAATTTCGTATATTAAGGCTGATATTATTTAATCAATATTATGATAGATAAATCTCTGTTTACTTCCTGGTTAGATTACTCAGATATATCTTGAACTTGTTTGTTTATGATACAGGCTCAAATACTGGTAAACATAGTGTTCATTATTTGATGAAAAAATTAAAGTACTCAAGAATTTAGACCATAATGACGCAAAATAGGTAGGGCTTTTTATTGCGCTGTCAGCATGCAGCCTACCACTCAGGTTGCCATGACAAATTTTAAATGCAAGTACATGGTGGAGGAAGGGTCGTTTCATCTGAGGGTTTGTTAGTGTACATTCTTAAAGCATCCAAATTGAAATCAATAGATATAGACTAACACACTAGCAAAAGTTAACAAAGATAAATCCTTAAAGGCCACATACGCACATGTCACATCATTTGTTTTTTAAATATTAGAATTTTAGAAAGCTAAATTTTTACACATAAATAGATGAAAATAAATTATATACTATAGTAAATAATTTAGGAAATTTATAGTATATATTTGCGCTATTCTTAAATTTTAACAAAAATATTTTTCCACACCCTTAAAATTGATTTATATACCAATATTCTGGATTTATTTAAAACATTTAAATATTACTAAAACTAATGTTGCCAGAGTGAATTCACTAAATTTTAGATTTTACGTTAGTTTGTTAGCACTCTATGCTGTGACAGTTAAGAAATGCTAACATAAAAAAAATCTACTTAATTACTTCACATGTATTTTTTTAATAGTATATTAGAATTTGGTAGAATTACAAAACAAGCTCTCGACATAAAACATAAATTTATTTGAATACAAGTAAAAAAGATTTTAAAGCAATGGTTTTTGTTATTTATTTTGGTACACCAAATTTACCTTCCATATATAGACCAGAGGGATTTACAAATTAATGCATTTTGAAGGAAGATTTTTGTCTTCCTTCAAAATGCTTGATGCATTTTGAAGCAATTTGTCTTAAAATTGCTTCTTTTTCATTTAATTAGTTATCAGTAGATTTTAAATGTAATAACTTTTGTTAAATAATTTCCATACTTTATGGTAATAATACTTCGTTGTTCTTTCTAAAGTTAAGTATCAAGGATGATAGGAACACTCTGATCATCATTGACTGGATAAAAAAAAGACAAACTCATTTTATTTATAAGCTAATATTCTAACATCCCATGAAACTAAGCTCACAAGACATTATCCTTCATGTCTTGATGATGGTTCAGAGAAATACTACTTTTATATCGGTAGCTTTTGTTACCAACAAACATTTACATGATTGACCATGTATCAGTCAGTAAAGAGTATTATACCTCTCTCACAATTTTTAGTGTAACAACAGTTTAATAACCGTATCTTTAGATTAGTATTATTGAGATCGGTTTCTAGTCTTTGATGTTACGGAAGGTGAATACATGGTGTCAAATACGTTGGTAATGGAATTATATAAAAAAAGATTTTTTTGACTCCTCGAGGACGATTCCCTGAACCAATAAGCAATCGATAGTTTATTTCAAAATACTTTTTAGGCACGTTATCAATTTTTTATCAGTTAATTCGTGTTTTATTGTTCATTTGATTCTTTATTGTTAATGGCTTAATAACTAAGAAATGTTTTATCAAGCACAAAGCTGTAAAGTTAAGCGCCATGATTTTGTATCAGAATTACGTTTTTAGGATGGTTCTGCGGAACTGTATTCTTCCAAAAATTAAGACCTTTTATTTAATGTATGATTTGACCCATGATCTAAATTAAGATTTTAGTCTGTCTCCATCAGGGCTGTCTCCCAGATGTAATAAAATATTAATATTTGTTTCTAAAAATACATTTTTTATTTATCATTGATGTGGTAAGTTTAAATCTTTATCTGTAATAGTAAAATAATGTAATGCTGGTTTCAGACTATTTTGACACCCTATATAACCCTGAAGAAGTAATTTTGATGTTCTGAATGTTTGCAATAAAATATTTTCTATTATTGTTTCTCCTCAACTGAAATGTACTCTCCACTTTGAGAAAGTACATCACCAACTGTAGTATGTTTACGGTATGGAAAACCTCATGTGTGATATTTACCCAATATTGACACTCGGTGAAATAAACATGTTTAATATGTCGTGTAATATTCGTGTCGTGGAGATGAAAACGTTTAACTATTTTATGGTAGTATGAGGAAAGTGACATACTATTGAATAACATGCATGAAAAAGGAATTATAAAAAATCAAGTCATGACATTTTTTATTGTTCTATAATTATGTATCTAACGACTACATTTGTTTTTAATGTTTCAGGTCATAAGTTTTAGTTATACATTACCGTATACGAATAAGACTAATTTATCCCTTGATATTTTACAGGGTGTTCAAAAATGTGGGGCAAAAATTTCAGGTAATAATGAAATAGGTAAACTAAACAAAAATGTTTCTATGAAGAAGGGTCTTAACTACCTTAGTTTGGTGACTATCTGTCTATGCCTTAGATAAAAATACCTTATCTCCCAAACGGTATTAGATATAGTTTTAAAACTTGACATGAATATTTAACTTCACATCATCTAATATACTTTAAAAAGATAAAATAATATATTCTCCCGTTTCAAAATGGCGAACATTTAAAAATTTTAATGCTGAATTTCATGAAAACCAAAGAAAAACAAAAGATTGTCACGATACCTAATATTTAGCTTAAGACAAGCCAACTCTTTTGGTACCTCATTTGTTACAATCAAACAGTAAATAACTGAGAAAATGTAATTTTCCTGATTGTGTGCAAAATTTGACTGGTGGTTTCGTTCAAGCCAATAGACACAAGTATACGAAAATTGCAAAACCATTTAACACACAGTCAGAAAAACAACATTAAGCCAATTTTTTACTGTCCGATTGTAACAAATGAGATACCATAATATTTTTATCTTTTTAAGGTAAATTTTAGTCATCCTGACAATTTTTTGTTTTTACTTTGGTTTTCATAAAATTTAGCATTAAAATGATTAAAATGATTAAATTAAAATTTAGCATTTTTAGAAGGGTGTAAAATATAATTTTTTTTAGAGTATATTAGGTGATGTGAAGTTAAATATTCATGTCAGGTTTCAAAACCATATCTAATACCGTTTGGGAGCTAAGGGGTTTTTTTTTAACACAGACAGACAGAAGCCAAACTAAAAAAGTTAAGACACATCTTCATAGAAATATTTTTGTTTATTTTTACCTATTTAATCATTTCCCGAAGTTTCGCCCCACATTTTTTTGAACGCCCTGTATAACCAAAAAATACATATCAATTGATACAGGAATCATGTAAATTATTTGATGATAATAATAATAATATCAAAATCATATATCTTTGTTACTATAATCAGTTAAATGTGTTAGCTAAGAAACAAATGTAACAAAGGTGATGTAGCAATGTAGTTTGTGTTTATAGTTAACAAAGATGATGTTGTAACGTAGTTTGTGTTTATAGTTAACATTAGTTTCTCTTCAACTGTCTGGAAACAAACTGAAATCAAGCTACAAAGAGCTTGGTTTCAGTCTAATAGTAAAACTTTTCCTGTGATTAAAGGCAGACTTGTTTATTTATCTTAATACGAAATGATTTATAAACGGCAATTACAGGTTACTACTTCCTGAGGTAAAATGAACAAAGTAATTATGCTAGAAATATATTGCCTAAAACTAGGCAAGCAAAGAACCAAATATGGACAGTCTGTTAGGAATTAACATAAAATTAACATTTAGTTTTAATATACTTAGCCTCATGTAGGTTGGAAAAGTAAAACGGATTAATAATGGTTTGTTGGCAAGTTGGAAAATTGCTATTTGTCGCTTGCTATTTAATAGCTTAAATACTAGTGCCCTTTAAAGGTTAGGAAAACCTTTCGAACCAGAATTCTGTCACCCTTAATTTTTAAACAAGTAAAATACTTAGTGAGATGTGTAATTTCTGAATTATAATGAAATTGCTGGAACATTTCTTAGAAAAACATTTACGAAAAAACTTAATATTACCTATTGAGACAGTAAAAACCCGCATAAAATATTGTTAGACCTATTAAATCTATGAGAAAATGTTAAGCTTGTCAGAAATCAATGCAACCTAGAATCAACGTAGAATTGGATATCAAGATCTGGTATTTGTTTTACCAAAATTTAATTGTATGAACAGATAAGCTAAAAAATATATTTTCGAAACAATGTAAGTTTTGCGCTTTTAACAATAGTATGTCAAAACAATATATTTGATATCACTTCTATGTTTACAATTAAGAAACGCGCTTTTCACTAACCACACTTTCTCAAAATGTAAGTTGTCCCACAAGTAGAGATCATTTAGATGCACGCGTCTTGTCGTAGAGACTATTTGAATAAACAGAAAATAATAATCTAATATAAAATTATTTACGGTTTTATCATTACTTCCACCCTCTTAATACCATACGGCGTTCACTCAATGGTTGCTATCGACGTGGAAACTACTAGAAAAGTGATCGTCATTGTTTGGTGGTAGTCTGGGTGTGGATGTTGTGTAGAGAAAATAAATTATTGTCTAGTTCGTCAGTTAGCTGAAAAAAAGACTAACACTACGTGGTTCAGACTCCACGTAAAATTGTAGGTCCCTTTGTTTGCCCTGTCTGTTGGTCTATTGTTAAATAACTCTATCTCAGGAACAGTCAACCTCATTTATTTGGTAACAATTACTAAAATCGTACATGTACATTACACTCACTTGCCCCTCATATTCACCTGTCTCTACGATCAGCGTTATGAAAATAAACAAATAAATAAATGGAAAACACCACTTGGAGAGCATAAGAGCTAGATCAAAATATTAAGTAATAATGGTCATAGGTAATTCACTGTAAAAATACTAATCATGCACAAAGATCTTACAGGTGACTCAGTTAAAGTCACTCAGTTAACCACAAATTTTAGAATCGGTTATTGATTCGATAAATTGTATTCACAATACATTATTACATTATCATTTTAAAACAAAAAAGTTTGTGGCAGTTTTGCTAACAAGAATCGATCTAATTGACATACCTGATTAATGATACTAAAATATATACAAAATATTATAAATATACATTGTAGTATATATAACACACATCCACAAATTCCTATACTTACAAAATACAAACGTGCATGTCAGAACATTATATAATCGAGGCGCTTCTTTTAAAAACTAATATACATATTTTTCATTTTTATTCAAAGTATATTAATTAAAAGGAATGTTTGGGTATTTAAACTACCCATTTAATTTATGTTAATGTTTCTTGCATTATCTTTTTACAAGGAAAATCAATTATATTAGCTCAAAAGCTAATAAACAAATGTACGGTGATGTGGGAAATGTAATGAAAATAACATTAACAGAGCTAGTTCACACATTGTTCTAATTTGTACTAATATCCCTCAATTTTTCATAATAAACCAAAATAAGTATTACAAAGGGCTTCGTATCAGTTCAATGACAAAACCTTTCCCTCGATTGGTATTTAACAATCGAGAGAAAGGTTCGCTGAACAACAACCTTCAGGCACATTTGTTTGCTGAAGATATAATCTAAAATTATTTACAAGTAGCGAGCCCCAGTTGCTCACTTAACTAGAATAAGTCAACAAGTCTGGCTGTTTATTATTTTATATAAAACTATGCACTAAAAATAATGATTTGATTATAATGGGCTATAGGGATTTTATGAGGTACTCATTTGTAGGGTTCAAAATATATCTATTTATCGTTTTACTTTTTTCATAAATAATATTAACTACTGTATAAAACAAAACCAGTTAAAGCATTTCAATGATTACATAAGTGTGTGTCATCGCCAAAACTATGACGTATCCGTAACTCTTATTATAAAATATTTGCTTACTTTAAAAAAAATGTTTACCTAATTGTTTTTATTGAACGTTTGGTCATCAAAATATATTTCACAGTTAAAAAAACAGTAAATTTAAATCTGCCCAAAGTAATCACAATTTTACCTTATTGTAGCTAGGTATTATAAATGAAATATTTATAGATATTATATTCTGCTGCTGAGCTGAAAAAGAAGAAACTTCTAAATTTCTTCAACTTAATAATATTATAATGATAATATTATGATAATTAAGATGAAGAAAACTCACAGATTGGATATTTTTAATTCGTAGAAATGAAAATCACATAATCCAATGAAAATGTATTTTGCTTGTTGCTTTTGCCAGAAAAACATGTTTTCAAAACCTTTAAAGTATATATTTTAAAATTGTCTTTGATTCAATGAGGTTTATTTCTACAAATTTATTGATAATGTGTGCATAGCGTATTTAATATTATGTCTTTGCGTTTGAAGCCACTAACTATTACTCATTCTACTAAATATCTTCCAAAAACATCTCTTCCGGTAACTTAACTACGCTAATGCCGACAGTAGGCTCAAGTACCTTGTATAATTGGAATAAGGACAAATAAAGCTAACAATTACGTAATTAACATCCTAAGATTTATAAATGAATCCATCTAACATAATTTGTTGAATTTATTTGGATTCGGAAGTTTTTTTTTTTTTTACTAAGATATTTTATATTAAACTCTATGTAGTTATTAGAAATTATATACGTTATTAAATATTTAATAAAATAAAATATAAAATAATTAAACTACATAATAATATAATAAAAAAATTGTTTATCAGTGATTGTAGATTGTAGATTAAAACAATAATCAAGGATAATAGAAAATCCTAACAATAATAGAAAACCAAAATAATCAAGGAATTACGTTTTTGATCAATATAATATTTTTAATGCTATAAATAAATGTGCTATTACCAATCAAATAGTCACATATAAGACCTATATCAAATATTTAAGTTGCAATTACTAAATTTTGTTCTAAGTGTTTAAATACTACGATGGCTTCTTTACAAGGTTAGTTATAGTATTGTCTTTCGGTACTAATAAAAATTGTATGTTTAGTATCGGAAAAAATTACCAACATTTAGTACAAATATGACTACTTCCTTTCTCCATGTATTTAGCATAATGATGGTAAAAAAACCATAAGAAAGTCACTGTTAACCTTGGATAAAATTTATCAACATAAAGCAATAAACATTTCCTGGAGAGATCTCCCCAGAATGCTGTTTAATGTAGCCTAAAGTAAACAATAGTCAGCGTGTCTCTGAGGACCGACTGAGTCTGTTTGGAAATAAACAACCCCCGGCGTTGCAGAATAGTGTTTGTGTTTTGCCTAACATTCTGTTTACTCAGCATCCCTTTTGTGAGTATTTATTAAAAAAAATTTAAACGATTGTTTTTGTTATTTCATAATAAAACTAATAATGAAAATGTCTTGTTTTGCATTAATAAAACAAATAAAACATACATGTATTCATGAATATGTATGTTCACGTTTTAGACGTTATTTGTGACTTGTATGGAAATTGTTTTTCACATTTTACCAGCTGACGGCCTTTACTGCACTACGAGGTGGTTCTCTACGCTTGCTTACCTCTCCTTCTACAGTTCTCTCCAAACCACACATCAATATGAAAGCTCAGCATCCTAAGTTTTATAGTTTGTAAAACCTTATAAGTCTACTTTAGTGGGATGTAAAATTGTGAAATTATGTCGCATTAGTAGAAACGGCCTTAAATATTTCACAATTAAAACCAAAAAGCCAAGATTTTGTGTTGTTTATCTGTTTTTTGTGTCATCCCAATAAAATAAATAAATAATTTAACTAATGACAATTATACTGTTATTTTAAGAGTACCTCTTAAAAATGGTGCTTCAAGAAATCCTCTTATAGTGGGTCCCCTTGATACATAAACTGACTTCCCTACCAGTTTCATGAAAATCTGTTTAGTCATTCTGGAGATTTCGGGATGATTGTTTACATCGTTTTTAATCATACATATTAAGATGAGGGTTAACGATAGGCTTACATTGTGTACTTTTCATGATATATTTTGATGCACTATCGTAATCAGGTGAAGAAAGGAGTCCATTAATTTTCTTTTTTACTTAGAAATATTAGGTGATATCTCGTTTTTCTTCACTTACACCCCATCTAAAATCTTCATATAACAATTTAAAAATATATTCATCATTATCACGTGTCATATTAACTATAGAAACTAAAGCACATAAATAATAAAGCCAACAAACATCAAACAATGTTAGTCCAACTAATAAACCTAAAGCTATTGTCGAAATAACTTTTTTCTTTGTTTTTCTAATAATCTAGTCAAAAACCAACCAAATTATCCTTGCCAAAATTTAAGTAAAATAAAATTAATATTCATCAATACCATAAAACTTGTTTTTCTTCTAAAAAATCAATTAAAAAATATTCTTAGTCAGCTGTTTTCACCAATTTTTAAGTACCATATGGGTTCTCATGGCTCTACAGACAAGCGTCCGAAAATTATGTGGATAGCATACTTTTTAAACAATAGCTGGTTAGGAAAATTAAACCGTCAATGCTACACAAAAAATTACCTTTTTACCCAACTATCCATTTTTTAGTGACGAAAGGGGATTGCCTTTAAGAATTCAGAAAAAAATGCTAAAGTGTAGCATAGTTCATAAAATTAAGTATTGTTGAGTAAAACAAATTCTATAAAGCCAAATTATATGTACTTGTACAAAATCATAATATTCATGATACAAATTTGCTCTAGTTACTGGAACGTGATAATATTATAGCAGTTGTTAATATATAAAAACATCAAATGTTTATGTCAGTGGAATATATAATAAACTAGTAAGTTAAATAAACGCACAGATATTTTATTTCATGAGTATAGTACTGTATATAATTTTACCATAGCATAAAAAAGAAAATCTTACATCTTTTCATGATAAAATAAAAAATGTTTGTTCAAAAGATAAAATTTAAAGTCGATGTTGCAATATCGGGACAACAGCAGAAGCAAAGCTTATTCGCTCAGTGTTTATAATTAGCATCAGTTTTCCTCAATTGTCTTGGAAACACTAAAATCACTGCTTCAAAGGGCTTTGTTTCTATCTAATGATAAACTCTACCATGATCAAGCAACTGTTCTTTGCTGAACTTGATTTAAACATTAGTTATAAATGGCGTATTAAACTAAAATTAAACTAATGACGAAATTCTGGTTTCAGTTTGTTGTATGAAAACTAGGCATAGATTGGAGTAATAAAACTTATTAATAAAAAGGGTAGGTTAGGTTATGTTACGTTACGTTAGATTACGTTAAGTTATGTTGGATTACGTTATGTTATGTTAGGTTACGTTATGTTAGGTTAGTTTACGTTATGTTAGGTTATGTTACGTTAGGTTATGTTAGGTTACCTTAAGTTATGTTGGATTACGTTATGTTAGGTTAGTTTACGTTATGTTAGGTTACGTTACGTTAGGTTACGTTATGTTGGATTACGTTATGTTAAGTTAGGTTAAGTTATGTTTTGTTACGTTATTTTAGGTTAGTTTACGTTATGTTAAGTTATCTTATGTTAGGTTAGGTTAGATATTTTACTATTTTCCATTAATATATCTATAGAAAAGGATTGAGTTTAGGGTGTTTTAATCTATAGTATTAATCTATAATAATTTGACTGTTTCATTAAATATAACTTTTAAGGTTTTTAAATATTTCAATGAAACTTTCTTATTTAAGTAATATTAGAAATCTTTTATAATTAATTGTCAAATTATAGTGTAATACGAGCAAGTAAAAAGTGGTCATGTAACATTAGTATATTTCATTGCATGATTAATTTTTTTTCAAATATAAGTACTTGAGAAGACTTATATCTTCCGTAGGCAAAAATATGTGGGTTTAATGAAAATCGGAATCTTATTTCATGACACGGAAGGATAATATAGTTATTTTTTACCATATAATGAAATAGCTGAAGTTAATAAATGGCAACATAGGAATCAGAGGCACTAAGAAATGTACGATTACTAAAAAGTATTTCAAAAAAATATCCAAGCCATGTCCAATATTTTCACATGATACAGAATATGTTATATAGCAAACTGACCTTCATTGTTCTAATAATAATAATAACAATATCGACCTTTTTAAATATTTTAGTATTGACATAAATAATAAAACGTCATCATTTATCTGCATCAAATTTAGCACCATAAAGCAACAAATATTTCTAGAATGAACTACATTTTGCTTGGACAGAATACTGTTTAATGTAGCCTAAAGTAAACAATAGTTAGAGACTCTCAGAAGACTGGCTGAGTTTGTTCGGATATAAACCTTCCCCGGAATTGCAGAATAGTGTCTTGTGTGTCATTTGGTTTCTTCGGCACCGTTTTTTCAGAAAAAGGAACCCTTTCATTTCAAATAGATCTTTATTTGTTCAAGTATTTAAATTAAGATATTACGTAATTAAAATGTTCCTTGCATAACAAATAAAGATACAGTAAACTAACAATCTATATTTACAAATGTATACAGGGTGACCGAATTTGAAAAATTTACCTACAGCAGATATTATATTCTGCTGCTGAGCTGAAAAGGAGGAAACTTCTAGATTTCTTCAACTTAATAATATTAGTCCGGTGTAGAACAATGGTGTCTGACCGCCTTCCTGCGCAGGTTGGGGTTGGATTGCTTAATCAGCTCCCTGAAGATATCAAAACAAGCCATAGTTTCAATACTTTTAAATATCGTTTAAAAAACCTCTTGATGTCAAGAGTCTTTTACTCGGTTGGCGAGTTCATGGAAAGCCGCTGGGAATAAAAATTCAAAATTTGGCCACAATGGCACTGGTGTAAAGTATGAATGTAGAATGCCTGTAATTTATGTACGTACGGTTGATAGAGTGGTAGAATAGAGTAGGCCATTATAACAATTTTGAATTTTATTAAAATATTATTTATTATATATTTTTATTAAAATATTATTTATTATATATTTTTAAAACACATATTGACCTTTGCAATACGATTTAATAATTGTTAATACTGCAATAAAAAAATTGATTGATTGATTGATTATAATGATAATATTATTGATAATTATGATGAAGAAACTGACAGATTGGATATTTTTTAATTCGTAGAAATGAAACTCACATAATCCAATGAAAATGTATTTTGCTTGTTGCTTTTGACAGAAAACCGTGTTTTCAAAACCATTAAAGTATATATTTTAAAATTGTCTTTGATTCAATGAGGTTTATTTCTACAAATTTATTGATAATATGTGCATAGCGTATTTAATATTATATCTTTTCATTTGAATCCACTAACTACTACTAATTCTACTAAATATCTTCCAAAAACGTCTCTTCAGGTAACTTAACTACGCTAATGCCGACAGTAGGCTCAAGTACCTTGTATAATTGAAATAAGGACAAATAAAGCTAACAATTACGTAATTAACACCTTAAGATTTATAAATGAATCCAAGCAACATACTTTGTTAGATTAATTTATATACGGAATTATTTTATTTTTTTTTTTTTTTTTTTTTTTTTTTTTTTAGTTTATTCATGTTGATTTAAATGAACATAAAAGGAATATGCAATAATGACCTACATATTTCATTTTACATTTAAATCATATAGATAGCAACATTATAATATTGGGTTTTAATTAAATCGTACATAATTAAATAAAAAACATAAGTATGATTCACAAACCTGGGGTAATGTACATAAAATACATTATATGTTTTTTATAAGACTTTAAGAATTATTTATAGTGGGTGGAATAAAAAAACACAATATTTTATCACATTTGGAGTAAAGGTCAACTTCAAAAACTTCTAAAACAACAACTAGTAAAGATAAGTGAATGAAACCTTAACAACATGTAAAAAAAATTAATGTTTCCAGTCTATTCAAATTATAAAATTTTTACTTTTTCAAAAATGTTCTCTTGCAAATTTTGTATACCCTTACAATCTTAAAAATGCCTAATCATATAAACTTCCAAAACGGTACAAAAATGCCGGGTTGAAAAAAGCAAAATTCATGGGTATCCATGTTGGATGGTAGTCGAGGTTCAGATGTTGTGTAGGGAGAGAACTGAGTGTCAGACTTGTCAGTTAGCTGAAAATCAGACCAACATATTGTAGTTCGGATTCCACGTAAAGCTATACGTCCCATGATTGCCCTGGCTATTGGGCTATTAATAAATAAATGAGCTAAGTTGAACTCAGATACTAACAATGACTACACTCGTTCATCTTCACTCATCACACTCATTCACCCATCATATTTTCCAATATATCTACGTAGCTCAAAAAACTCGAGTACATTGCTTTCATCACTGATCGGTGTCTTAGAAATGAATAATTATGAATAAAATGGTGTGTGATAAAATATCTTGCCATTTTATATCACATGATAATTTAATTTTATATCACATGATGTGCGTTAATTCCAGCGATCTGTCGGCACACCGGACGCGGTGTTGCCATATCATGCAGCTGGACTGTCACCCGGTAATAGGGGACTTATTATCTATGAATGACAGATATACATGTTACAGCTTAAGGCTGACGAATCACTTAATATATGTTAACCATGGTTGATTGTGTGATAAAGTGTTACCATAACTATTACCATACATATGTTATAGTAATAGCTTCAACATTCAAACAAAAATAAATAAAATAAATGGTTCCAAAGAATTGGCACAAACTTTCTCCTATATTAAAAACTAAAAAATAAAAACTTTGAAAATTACCAGTTTGATTCCCAAATATGTTTTTTGCCATAGCTAAAAAAACAGTCAAGTTAGAAAACATGCAGTTTCTACTAAAATATTTTAAATTATATTTTTTATCTTGCCTGAAAATTCAATTAGAATTATTAGAGCTGTTTTTGAGAAAATTACATTTTTGTTTGTTTTTTGCTCACAACAATGAAAACAAATTCAAAAAAGTGAAAAACATTTCCGGATACATTGGCTAAATACACATACATACCAAATTTAATAAAAATTGATCCAGTCAGACTGCACATACACACATATGGACAGATATCAAAATCTTTTTCGAAAAAAAACAACTTTTCTTGGATTTAGGGGAACCTAAAATTATTTTTAGACCAACTTGTAAACAATTCTGTTTTACGATTACAATACTTTCTCTATGCTATGGAAGAAAGTAAAATGTGATATTACTAAACTTTAGAAATGTTAAATTTATGACATTTTATTCAGAATGATTACTGGTCACAAATAATTGACATTTCCTCTCTGTATGTATGAATTTCAACAACACAGTGAAACTAGTGGTTCATTATTAGTTTATTTCATAAGTAGCTGGTATAAGCCATTTATGTATCATTTTTAAATCAAGTTAGGCAAACAAAAGTTCCTTTGATCACGTCAAAGGATTAGTAATTACTGTCGGATTCAAAAAGCAATGTACTCGAGTTTCAACCTCTGCTACAACAAAAATACTCATTCGATTTCGTTGTGTTGTACACAAAAATTTAGCTTATCTAATTCAACGTAATATCATATAACTTGCATATGAATTTTTATAGTGGGTAAATACAAAAAAAAACACGAAATTTTAGCACTTTTGGGGTAAAGCTCAAATAAAAAATGCCTAAAACGAAAACTACTAAAGATAAGTCAATAAAATTTTAACTACTTGTGAAAAAGATTATTGTTTGTAGTCTGTCAAAGTTCTAGATTTTTACTCTTTCAAAAAATGTTCTGTTGTAAATCTATAAACCCTTGCAATCTTAAAAATGGTTAAAAATGGCTGATCATACAAACTTCCAAACCGGTTCAAAAATACCGGATTAAAAAATAAAGTAATATTATAAAAACATTGTGGTGTTGCCAAATCGTGCGCCTGGAAGTATTTATACAGTGCACGAAAGGTTTACTACTGTGGAAGTATCGAATAAATCAATCATGTGTTTTTATCTTAGTTTACCATCATTTACCATTTTCCATCATCTTTTCTCATGAGGGCTTTGTACCTCCAACGACAGGTTTAGAAAAAGGTTTATAGGTCTAAAAAGTTTGTCAAATTCAAAAATAACTTATTTACAATTATTTAAATTTCACAAGTAACAAGCTGAATGTAACGTGAAATGAGATACATTGTAATAGAATTGTGATTAGTATATCCTGCAAATCACCAATAAAATATAATGACCTAATACATATATTAAGCGAAAAAAACATATTTGGGAATCAAACTGGTAATTTTCTAAGATTTTATTTTTTAGTTTTTAATATGGGGGAAAGTTTGTGCCAATTCTTTGGAACCATTTATTTGATTTATTTTTGTTCGAATGTTGAAGCTATTACTATACCATATGTTTATCAATTACATGCCATATAAATAAATCGTTACAGTCTACGTATGTAATAAAGGGTAGATGGTTAATGTCTGCCTATTGTGGAGTCCAAGGTTTTATTCCCTTGGGTATAATAACTTCATAATAATGAATGAACGAATAATAATAATGAATAATACCCTATTTTACCTGATGTTTGTTATTTCATTCTTTGAAAAAAGAGTACACAACTGTATGCCAGTCTTGTGTACGAGTAAGGCTATTTTTTTGTAAATTTAAAATATATTTTTAAAAATACTGTATACATACGCATTATCTAAACTTGCAAAATTAGGAATATTTATTAACATGAAAACATCAGATTGTAGATTTATTTAAAGAAGTACCCCTTGCTACATCCAAGTATAAATAAACTCAATCAAGGTAAACCTAAAAATACAGTTTAGCTAAAGAAAATCGATCTCGCTTAGTTCTCGTTTTAGCTCCGTTGTTGCATGGGATTCAGATTTGAGGCATTGACACAGTTTGTGGTCATTTTAAGGCAAATGTAAATGTTCACGTGAATGTAGACTGGTTACTAACTGAGCTAAACTTATAAGTAACCAGAAAAGGTTATTATTATTGTCAATATGTGATGCCATAATAACTACGGAAACGTCAACTATAAAGGGGATCTGAACCACGTAGTATTAGTTTGATTTTCACATAACTGACCTTTTTCACACAAACTGAATTCTAGATTATGGTTTCAGTTTGTGCATAAATTTTAGATATTTTTAAAAATTGTCCAACTCAATATTTCCCCTGAATATTTATTTACACTGGTTTTTCTCCTTAAGTATTTACTTATAGACTCATCGAAACCGTTTTTTTCCTTTTCGTTATTAACCTCGCATTCCACAAATCTTCATTGGCTCTTATGGAACTATCCAGGAGTCACCACCAAGGTTGTTACACTTTCAAGTCCCAACTGTGGCCTTCATTCCATCTAACCAACTGGAGCATGTACTTACACAGGCACTGTATCGTACAAAAGAATGAAAATTCTTATAAATGAAATTCCGAATTGTGTAAGGAAATGCAACCGATTTAAAAATATGACATAGATAATTCGAAAACCCTTCTAAAACTGTCAGTAAACAAATTTGCTTCGACATTTAAATACTATCAACAATAAAAGTGCATTACTGTAGTCTTTATTAAATTCAAAAGGCGGCATAAAAGTGTAGCGAGAAATAACTACTAACCCGTAAACATAATAATAGGATTCGAAAATTATTTTATTATCGAATAATTATTTTTATTGTATTTTCTTTCCCTTAAATAAACATATGTCAACAGGGTTTGCTCATGTATTAATAGAAGAAAGAGAAAAATAATTACTGCAACATACATTTTTAGTAGCTCGCAAAAACTAAAATATCCCTTTCACCCCTACTGTACCATGAATTCAATCCATTACGTTACTGCTTTTGCACTTTCACTGCCAAAGGGTACATTTGCTTTGATCATTTGGCATTCCTTTCCTATTATTTTGTTCTGTAATTTTCTACAGACATAAAACTGTTGCAAAAGTATTAGCATTTATATTGATTACTTACAGTATAACTCGGCGGATCGATTTCCTATTTATACTATTTATTTATTTTTTTTTACAGTTGGTGGATTAGTGGTAAAGTCCTCTAACTGTGGAGAGCATTTCCAAGGTTTGAATCAAAAAGTGAGATAACAGTCCTTGCTTCAATCTTTGAAAAAGTACACGTACATAATGAGTAAAGATGTTGTAAAAAAGGAAAAACTGAGATATTTTGCAGTTTTATTTTTATAAAATTGAACATTACCAGATGAACCTTTTCTTCATTAGCTTCTAACTTTGATTACAATTAGATTTTTTATAAACCACTCAAATATTTAGTGATTGATGTGTAGTTTAGTAGTCTGAGTCATATTTAGTATATTATGATCTAAATTATAAAAAAACTACAACCACGTGTGATTTGTTCACATTTTATTTAATCAAATGGCAACATAATGTTAAACATGATTGAGAAACGCTCTATTGATGTTTAGACTCTCGACTCGACTAATTAAATATTTAAACAAATCGATTCCATTAATCCTCCAAAGAAGTAATTTCATAGTAATGGCGTAACTTTGATAATTACTGGAAAAAGCACAATTAACTCAGATTTAAAGCTGTCATTAGTCAATATTAACAATCTCTGAATAAATTTCTTAAATATTCTCAGAATATTATCCTCAGATATGAAACTCCGACGAAGCTTACAAACATTTTAGGTGAATATGAAAGTTTACATGATTGTAGGATGGGTAAGGCTGACCTCTGTAGTATGTTTACTAACTAAGTTTTACTTATGTAAATTATATATATGACTAACAGCCAAGATTAACTAAGTGACCTACTGCTTTACGTGAAATTAAAACCACTAGTATTGTATTTTCTTATAATTGACAAGCCAGATACGCATTACGCTCCTCAATTCAACATCCAGACATTGATTACCATCCAACGTAGACATTTCAGACTTCTCTGGTAGTGTCCAAGACGGTGGCAGCCATGCTATGACGGTATAAATATATTGAATAGTTTTGGGAAATAATCATGTTTTTAATGTGTGTTCAAATTAAAATTGTCCGTACTGCATTCAATAAATACGTTTTTCTATAAACGTCAGATTTTTAGCTTTACATTATATACACATTTTTCTTTAAATTAAACTAAAAATAACGTACGTAAAAGACAGGGAATTGAACTGAAAGACTTTTTTTGCAAACTTATTTTGTGAACATTAAGGTATTTCACCTGAAATAATTGTCATGTAAAATGTTAAAACATATACAGCAGGCTTTCTGAATCACTGGAAATTTTTTTATGGTAATAATAATAACTAGGGGACACTCCTGCACGCTTCGCGTGCCAACCCCGTCGCTCAATATGCTCGAGACACCTCGGCCTTCGAACTCAGTAATGGCGGATGGTGGTAGGTTCCACTCGCTACTCTTGTGACACCTCCACTTTTGGCCTCGCTTTGTACCTTTTGCCTACAAATATTAGTGGGTAAACGGTATCGCGTAAAATCACAATATTCAATTTATTTATAGTATCTTACTTACATTACTTGCGTTGCTACCTGTTTAATACCCAATACCCAATGGCATTATTTAGCATATTTCAAATAGATTAATTAAATAAGTAAAATAACTGCCGATATATTACCATTGAAACATTCAAATCCAGAAGAGTGAAGCTCTACAATCGAATGTAAATAAACCATGCTTACAACCTTCCCTCGTTTATTATGAAACATCTTACCTCCTCAATAATACAAAAAACATTGTTACTTTCCAACAGCTGTTAACACTTTTTGGAACTCATTATTTACATTTTAATAACTATTACTTTTCTTTCCGTTTAAATATCTCTTTGTTTTTATTCTTATGGCCGAAAAACAAATTTTGAAGACTGCCTACACTCCTCAGGATAAAAGTATTGAAGAATTAAGACCTTATTGCACAAAATCGAACACAGGCAAATTTTTTCGACACCCTAACCGTTTAAATTGGTCAAGGAATAAGGGAGGAGTTGCGTTGACAAAAATAGGCTTCACGTATTATATATAAGGATGTGCTTTTGTTTGTATTTGAAAGAAACTAATTTTGATCTATTTTAATAATAAAACTATATCAGGGTAATATGAACAATTTATGCTGAAAAACTGCTTTTTAAAATATGAGAATTCTTTTTACACAGTATGATTATAAATTAAACTTTTATTTCCTAAATTGAAGATTAGTTTAATATGACTGGAGAATAGCTAAGTAGAACAGTCATTCATAACTCAATAATCCATTTTAACATTACTATTTTGATCTACATTATGTAACAGCACTTCAGCAAATAGAGTGGGAAGTCTATTGTTCCTGAACTTTCCCCGTTCATCACAGTGATAGAGGAGTTGGAGAGTAGACGATAAACCCCCAGCTACGTGTGTCTGTGGCTCTTCATGATGTTACAGTTAAACGAACTGCAGTCCAACTTAGCTCATTGTTCATCACAGTGATAGAGGATTTGGAGAGTAGATGATAAACCCCCAGCTACGTCTGTCTGTGGCTCTTTATGATGTTACAGTTAAACGTACTGCAGTCCAACATAGCTCATTGTTCATCACAGTGATAGAGGATTTGGAGAGTAGATGATAAACCCCCAGCTACGTGTGTCTGTGGCTCTTTATGATGTTACAGTTAAACGTACTGCAGTCCAACTTAGCTCATTGTTCATCACAGTGATAGAGGATTTGGAGAGTAGATGATAAACCCCCAGCTACGTGTCTGTGGGTCTTCATGATGTTACAGTTAAACGTACTGCAGTCCAACTTAGCTCATTGTTCATCACAGTGATAGAGGAGTTGGAGAGTAGACGATAAATCCCCAGTTACGTGTGTATGTGGCTCGTTATGATGTTACTGTCAAACGTACTGCAGTCCTACTTAGCTCATTGTTCATCACAGTGATAGAGGAGTTAGAAATTAGATGATAAACCCCCAGCTACGTGTTTCTGTGGGTCTTCATGATGTTACAGTTAAACGTACTGCAGTCCAACTTAGCGCATTGTTCATCACAGTGATAGAGGAGTTGGAGAGTAGATGATAAACCCCCAGCTACGTGTTTCTGTGGGTCTTCATGATGTTACAGTTAAACGTACTGCAGTCCAACTTAGCTCATTGTTCATCACAGTGATAGAGGAGTTGGAGAGTAGATGATAAACCCCCAGCTACGTGTTTCTGTGGGTCTTCATGATGTTACAGTTAAACGTACTGCAGTCCAACTTAGCTCATTGTTCATCACAGTGATAGAGGAGTTGGAGAGTAGATGATAAACCCCCAGCTACGTGTTTCTGTGGGTCTTCATGATGTTACAGTTAAACGTACTGCAGTCCAACTTAGCTCATTTTTCATCACACTTATTGAGAAGTTAAGGAGTAGATGATTGTTTTGAGGGCTGGGTTTCGTAATCGTTTGGTAGTTATTTATACATCTTGTCTCATGGGGAATTCTACTTCTCGGCTTCTTGTCAAAGCCCATTCAGACAAGAAAATCAAATTAGTTTACAAAATCTAGAGGCTTTACAACGTCAAAGTTACAAATGTTCAAAGGATTGTCAAAATGATAATTTGTATTTCAAGGTTTCCAGGTAATGTACTATCATCATTATTTAATTTTTAGTATGATTATCGTAATTTGTATCGTCTAGAACACTGTATTTATATACCTTTGTCTTGCAATTAGTTCTTTTATGCGTTTTAGTTGGGTTATCCTTTGTTGATCACCCAGCTCACAGGAGGCAGAGCTCCCAGTTTAGATGAAGGAGATCATTATTTTAACAAACAAAGCCCGCTTTTAGTTTATTTGTGCATTTCTTTCGTTCTGATCGGTCATAGCTGTCATTACTCCCAGGACTACCCCATTTTGATCTGGAATGACTAAATTTATGACTGAGTCAATTCATGGAGATTTCGGGGAGATAATAATGAAAATTGCTACATTCTAAGCATGCTTATGTTTAAGATTTTCAAAATTTCCACAGTGAGACATTCCTCCTGATATGATAAAATCACAACTATTGATGATTTATGTAAAAAATAAAATAAAGTTATTTTTATAAATTTGACTGTTTCTGTAGCTCATATATTCTACACATATATTAGTTTGATGTGTTATATAAAGAAAAATCGCTATTGATGTAAAAAATTACTAAATCCCTCAAAATACTAAACTAAAATGTTCATTGGAATTACTCAGATGAGCTAAATAGCTCTCTTGAACACTGCACTCTATAATAAGGTAGTACAAATTCATAAGTAAATAATGAAATATAAAATGAATGGACAAAACCCATTGTTGCCTTATTAAATACATTTTATTTTCATTTTCCTATTACAACATGGTTTCCTCTAATAAAGTTAGACAAAGTTGATAAATAACTTTTGCCTCTGGTCTAGTAACTTGAAATAATGATATCACAGCAGACTGGGTTCTGAGGAAACACAACTTTATTTTGACTTTGTTATCTTAAACACAATAATTAGAGTGGCTTTTTTTGCTAAACACAATAGTTATTATGTTTTTATTACAATTCATTACACCTCTTAAAACTCAAAATCAACATTAAAAATAAATTAATTTTTAAACTGGAGTACGTCTTGTTTTTATTACGGTATGGTAATAAATGTTGTTAAAAAATGTTTACCTTATTCAGACCAGAGATGTTCACAAATGAAATTATTGTTGTGTGACGTTCACTTGTTTTTTTATTTCTACCAACTGGAATTTGCTAGTTCAGAAACTAAGTTATTACTGAAGGTAAAAATTAAATATAAAAACTCTACCTACTTCGAATAGCTGTACATAGTTCTAAACGTTACAACCTCAAGGACTTAAGTTTTCAGATATGTATTATTGTTCATATTATAATGACGACCCTCAATAATAATTTATATATACCTATATATTTTAATACTGTCATTCTGAATTGGCAGACTGCAGTAAGAACAATCTGAACAGTATTTTCCATGTAAAAAACTTCCATCTTATAAAACACAATTCTTAGTGAACTACATAAATGGTATGTTATTCATTGCTTAATCTGTTGAAGTGAAAACAAACTATAGATTTAAATGTTTAAAAAATAGTAAACAGTATAAGTTTAAATTAGGACATTTATATGTATGTTGGCCGGAAATGTAAGCACCTAGAAACAAACAATTAGAAAACCTATGATGTTCTATTTCAGTGGTACTAAATCATTGTTGCTTGGATTGGGAATAATTTTTATAAAAATGATTCTAACCATATTTGCGCTATTGAAAAAAAATTTAGGGTCTAAATTCCAAAACGTATGCATTTGGTTTTAGTGAAGGCAAGATCAACCATATAAACACATATCCTACATTTTAAGTGTAAAGGAAGTCCTTTTCACTTGGTAAATTCACTAAAACATTAAATTACTGATAGGTTATGACGCCTTAACCTATAATGAAATCAAATAACCAATAACGATTGTTATTTGATCGTTATGTTAAGGAAGTACATTTCACTTTCTTAATATAATTTTTATTTTCATTTCATTTTTCAATTGTTATGTTTCATTACAGATCTAAATAAAAGTGAAACATTCATCAACTGTCACTTCCAGGAGGGAATTCGGTAACTATTTACGTCACTAATCTTCCAATAATTTGTCACAAAAAATGGAAGTGACGTCAATAATCAGCTGATAAACTGTACTTATTGTGCCACACATACAGTTTATCACCTTCACTTAGTCCGTGTCATTTATATTTTTGCTTAGAGGCTTTTTCAAGGTACTGGAAAACAAATATTTGTTGTTTTAGAAATATACTTTCAATGATAAAAATGTATAATTTATTTACTTTACTTATACTTAGAGAATTATCCTTGGAATAATACCGTAATGACCAACAATATTTATTTTAAAGTTCTTTTTTTAGTTGGTTCCGGAGAAGTATTGTACAGTTTTAAAACATATTTAGTAAGATTTTTATATACAAAATATTACAAATGGGGTTTTAATATGTAATTAAAATCTGTATTTTTTAAAGGCGAAGTATTTTAGTAACTGAATTTCTCAGATTGATTTGGTTACGAAAAAAGAAACTATGTATCTACATTTAGTTTAAAATACATAATGTAGATTAATTATAAGATACTCTAATATGAAATCATGTTTGGCAAACATAACATAAACTCCATCAAAGTTCAATTATATTATAGTTTGTTAAAAGATTAGTTTTACTTGCTATACACAGATTTCAATTTAATTAAGTCCGTATTTTCTAATTGAGTCAAGAGTTATAATTAGTTCTTGTTCTATATATTAGTTAAATTTTTGTTCTTCAGGATGCGGTTCTTACAATGGTTATTTTTACGTACATTGTTACGTGCTATCACTTCAATTATGGAAATACGTGCAAACTGCAGTCCTGTGTACATTTCTCTACACCAATAAAACTTTGTGCTGGAACAATGATACCTTCACAAACAGTACAGATAAGAATATCAATACTTTTATAATGTTTATACATGTGTGCATAAATACATATGTGCATAGGAATGAAATTTTATGTTTGTATATATATATATATATATTACTATTGTTTATGGAACAGTTTGATTTATATAAAAGGTATATGTAAAAATGTTAAGAACATGTCACTATTTTTGTTAATAGAATGTATTGTTATGAACAATGAGATATTAATAATGAATGTAACATTACGATTGTAAAGACATTTTATTAGGAAAGTTGAATATTAATTGTTTGAATAGATTAACCACAGGTGTATCATTACACATGGTTAAATTTAATTTAGTGTAAAAACTTATTTAATTTGAGTAAAAAATTATATATATCAACAAAATTAAATAAGTAACGATTAAACATTCGTTTGAAAATATTCCTTAGGTTATATTATTTACATAAGTGTGTATATCAATAGTATATACTACAATAATATATACTAACGTCAAGAGTGAGCTTGTGGTCAATTAGTAAACCCCATCCAGGTGTAGAGGCACTAAGTTTGCTGCTGTCTAATTGGTATACCCTTGAAAGGGATGTGGCCTGACCCCAAAAGGATTTCCAACCCTTCATGTAGCAATACTGTTGTGTGTTCTGTGCTATCACAAGTCAATTGTGGTCAATTAATGCGCCCGAGACAGGTGTCCAGACACTAAGTTTGATAGTTTTTTAATAAATTCAATTTAAGAGCTAGTATACAAAAAGAAACTAAATGCCAAAAAAAGATAAACAGCTTAAAAATGTAACTAATGAAACAAGTTAGAATTTTTTTAATTTTTTTATTTATTTAATATTCTCTGCAATTATAAAACTCATAAAAAGTTTGATTCGGTTTGAAAAAAGCCACCTGATTTTTTTTTTTTCATATGAGCACCGGTGGAATTCTTCATAAGCAGAATGTTTAAACACCTTTATTCGTTCATGATGGTTTTTTTTATTGATTGGACGGACATAATGTATTAAAATGTCTTATTATGCTATCTGTAATAAGTAGGCACATTTCATAAATTCATTTTAAATAAGAACTGTTACTTACATACATACATAGGAGTACGATGTTCATAACTACTTATATTTTCTAATTACCATTAAAACTCGTTTAGGCTGTTTCCACACATATGTTTTACTCACTTTACTTACTCACTTACGAAAAATATTTAGAAATCATTCTATCAATAAACAGACTGAGTAGGCAATACTGGCACAGTGCTGTAACCTATCTGCTTGGGAAAATGTTGTGTGGAGACTGTAGGTGATAAGTTCTATGCTCGATCCTTCTAATACTGACATGACGTCCACTTAATGGCTGCTATTGGCATCGACACTAATAGCGAAGTGTATTATGTCGTGTTGGGTGGTAGTCAGGGTCCATATGATGTGCAGGTAAGATAATTGAGTATCAGACTTGTTTCAGTAAGCTGAAAATCAAACTAATATTTCCAGGTTCGGATTCCTCATACAACTGTAGGTCCCTTAGCAGCCCTTTCTGAACATAGGTCTATCTGTGTTAGCGCCTATTAGCCAGACTTTACATGTCATACTAGTTCATCTTAAATTCATGTAATTATTTATATTCGAC
Source organism: Stictocephala bisonia (assembly GCA_035578905.1). Classification (NCBI taxonomy): domain Eukaryota; kingdom Metazoa; phylum Arthropoda; class Insecta; order Hemiptera; family Membracidae; genus Stictocephala; species Stictocephala bisonia. The sequence continues at coordinate 138,401 of JAQJVL010001253.1, read as the reverse complement.
ATAAAATACGCACAGTGATGAGTCGGTGTTTCACATATAATAAGAGAAGAAATGACTTACGTCGTGTGTTAAATAATATTTTTAAATCCAAATTAAATAAATGATATTGAAATGATACTTTACTTTTTATTACGAGACCCAAAATAAAGTGTAGATAAACGTTTGGAAGAACATGGCATCCATCTCAGTAACATCAAGCTCTGTAGACTAAAATACAACAATCTGTCGAGATGAAGCCTTGTTTATAGCCTGCTTTGTGAGTAAAATGAGCGAGACTACTCGAGACTTGGAAATGAAGGGAAACTTTGTACCTCTTGTGGAAAATGGAGTTGATACCCTAATATTATGTTATTTTAATCTACCCCTACAGTTACCTAATAACTGATATGCAATGAAATCATAATACTTTAAATTAAGCTTCGATTAATCAAAATTATAACTCTTACCTTACTTTCCACTTACTTAATTCAGAAATGTTATTTATTTTATTTCAAATTATACACCATATAAAGTAATAAGCCCAACCTCAGCTGGTTGTTATGAAATGTAGAGGTACATTGTTATAAACTAATATAAATCATCCTAAATCTACGTATGTCTTTATTAATATATGCATACGTCCTAGGAGAATACACAACTACTATCCAAAGTTTCATTACGATCAGGTGAGTGGTGTTGGAATGAACAAAGCACCAAAATACATTCATTTTTATTTATATAGATTAAGATTGCAGCAGTTACCGAAAAAAAAAACGGTGAGATAGAAACAACCTTAATAAAGTTGCTGTATATTCCAGCAGTTACCAAGGGGTTTCTATTCATAACTCTCACAGTCAGCTACAACAAAGACGTCCCTCCATCAACAATGGTGGTCTTAAATGATGAAACTTGTGTGCAATCTGTCATACACAGAAGATGTATTCAACCGTTGTTAGCCTCAAAGGACAAACCTTTACTTACCTATAGAGGAGGTCTTTGAAACGAGAGTGTGAACTGTGAGACCAGATTAATTTTAATGTTAAATACAATATACGTTTCACAATAATTTAAAGCCAGGTTAAAATATATTCAATAATGAATCAAATATAAACTTGAATTTTAATACAGTGCAGGTTAAATTGTATTGAATGAAAAATCTATTTCGTTTTAACGTGTTAATACGACATAGATTTATTTTTACTAAAACGCATTACAGTGCATGTATTTAAGTATTTTCAAAGAAAACTTCAATATCTTTTGATCACTCGAAGTCCGAGACAAATATGTATGTTATACATTAAATTGAACGGTAATTAAATCAATATCCAGAAAATAAAGTTATTCTTATAAATATAAAGTAAGAATTAAGTAAACTAGTAACTTAGGGTTAGTAAGCACTACAGCAAGATTACTATTGTGATACAAACCAGGTTACATTAAAAGTCTCCAATACTAAATTTCCAGTAACCTAATAAAATGTAACTATGCATTATAAGATATTATAAAAGAATCAACATCAAACCTTCATGTAGAAAAAATTAAATGAAAACACATTGTTCAATAAAATTGAACTAAATGGCACTGACAACTTATACCAAGACAAATAAATACATAAAAAAATGAGTAACATATTCCTGTACTGTGTACAATAATATATACCATCAAAGTGCCTGGCAAAAAGTCCAAAGCAAATAAAATTATGCGTACTAAGTGAAGGAAAGATTGTCTGGCACAACAAATACAGTTTATCAGCTGATTAATGACGTCACTTCCATTTGCGTGACAAATGGTTGGAGATTAGTGACGTAAATAGTTCCCGAATTCCCTCCTGAAAGTGACGGTTGATGAGTGGTCACTTTCGGTTTTGTAATAAAACATAAGAATTAATAAATAAATAAAACTAAGCTACAGATTTTGTTTTTATTTTATTTGTCGAAGCGACTGTTTTTTACGGACATTGCTGACACATGACGGCTTTAGTGGCACAGTGCTGTAACCTATCTGCTTGGGAAAATGTTGTGTGGAGACTGTAGGTGATAAGTTGCTATGCTCGATAAGCTTCTAATACTGACATAACGTCCACTCAATGACTTGACATCAAGGTGGACAGTATTTGGAATGTAGAGAAAGGAAAACAACTTTGTATCAGACTTGTCAGTTTGGCGAAAATTAGTTCAATACTACGTTATTTGGATTCCACGTAAATCTGTAGGTTCCTTGGTTGCCCTGGCTGGTGTGCTATTAATAAATGGCTCTTTCAAAGGGATATTCGACCTTAGTTAGTAACAATGACTACACTCGTGTATCTACACTTATGAAACTCATTCACCCCTCGTATTTCCCTATATATATACGATAAGTGTCTTAATAATAAACAATACTGAATAAAATATTATAACACTAATTATTCTTAAGTAAAAATAATCATTTTAACTAGTAACAAGGAATTGCTTTCTAGCTTGTGCATTTTTGTATGTCGTTGTTCCTATCACAAATACAGCCTAATTTACTAATTACTATACTGATTGGTTAGTCAATCTTTTAAATAGACGGAAATATATCATTTTTAACAAAAGAAATTAATAATAGAACATACATATATGTATGCATAAATGGTTTGTATGAATGTCCGACTTAATGGTCTATCCATGTCACAGGGCAACATACATAATCGATATAGCTTGCTTCTACACCCCACCCTCCGAGTGATAATGGGTTTCGAACATGCTTCCTATGAAAATAGTGGAAGAAATTCAATTGAAAATAAATAGTATTAATAATTAGTCGACTGTTGGACAAGTAAAAACATTTTTTTTTTTTTTTTTTTTAGATTTGCAGGGAAAATATGTTACTTTTGTAGTTGTGAAGGATTTAAAACAATAGCTACATAGTATGTGTGGTGGAAATGTTTTGATTCAAATGCTGTCAAATTTTCTGATAGTTTAAGCTGTATATATATTGCTTCAATCGTTTGAAGCTTTACTCTCTAACGTTGTAACCCACATACTTGCAAGGATGTATGTGTTTTCGTTTTGACTACGGTCTTGCGAAGCAGCTGTTCTGAGGCCTCGTGGAAGAACTTATATTAATTCTCTCAAGAACTATATATTAAACTGAAATAAATGCTAAGAGCAATTTTATGACTTTTACAATTTAATATATGAATGGAGAACTACCAGCCACATCCACTAATAATTTTATTGCTGAAAGTTTATAGGGAGATAAGTGCTTCTAGTACTTATTGTTTTCAAACCACACAACAGTGTCAGCATCACTGCAATCGGTAAGTTATATTTGTATATTTCGGGCATACATATACACACTGTGTGATTATTCTATGTTAAAAACTATTTTCTTGGCAACAGTTTTTGAGGGTCAATAATAAACACACCGCTGGTGTTACATTGCATACATAAATTGTATGGTACTACATTTTATTTTAATTTAACGATACTTTTTTCCTACCACTTCTGATTCCAAAGTAACAAGTAATTTAGGAAATATTACGTACTCAAACACATACCGATTTGTAATATGCTTTAAAAAAAGTTGATAAATTTATATTTTGGAAATAAATTAAAAAAATAATACAATTTTAGGATAAATGCTAAATATATTTGTTAATGTTAAGTTTATTTAATTTAAAATAATTTTATCAACACTGTCCACTTTAATGGTTTCAAATATATACAACCTACAATATGGAACATTATGTTAATAAATTATATCAACATTAGGTAAATCAAATACAAATAAATTAATAGAGTTTGAAAGTAACGTAAGTATAATGGGCGTCTTATGTGCTACATATGATCGTTTGATATTTCGAGATATCACTATGAATACAACTTTTGTTACTAACGACCGATGCTCACATTGCCAACCTAGACAATAGGAATAAAAGCCTGTTGTGGTTATAAAACAATGGCCATGAGGTGAAACCAGTAGCAACTATCTAGTTCTAATATATTAGGACGATTTCAGTAATTGACTACAAGTTCACCAATAACGTCACAGTACTGTACTGTTACATGGTGTGTTAGAAAGCCCACTGTAGTTTAACCACAGTTCTCAGGAGTGGAACCAATCAGTCATCAGCTATCTAGTTCCAAACGACAGGACGAGTTAAATAACTGACCACAAGTTCACCAATGACGTTACAGTACTGTACTTCTACATGGTGTGTTACAAAGCCTGCTGTAGTCTCATAATTGTTGATTCACACTGCTCTAAATTTTAGATTACTATTTTATTGTTATTTTGATTTCGTGCTTCTAGTACGTCCTAAATGTATTAGAGTTCATGTTAGTTGTGCTGTCAAACGTTTTTCCCTGTTTTTCTCATTTTACTTTGTAAGTGAAGATTGTTATGAGGAACCACAGTTCTCAGGAGTGGAACCAATCAGTCATCAGCTATCTAGTTCCAAACGCAGGACGAGTTCAATAACTGACCACAAGTTCACCAATGACGTTACAGTACTGTATTGCTATATGGAGAGTTTGAAAGCCGGTTGTGGTAAGACAATATTATTGAGGGGATACAAATTTGACAGGCTATCCTTGTGCCTCATACCTGAGTGGTAGTCACTAATTGATTATATGCTTACTATTGACGTTAGTATAGTAATGTCACACAATACAATATTCACGTAAGTAAAACATCGGATTGCCTAAATTATAAAAAGTGTTAAATGCTTAGTTAATTTAGTTTTTTCAATATTTTTGATGCTAACTGGTGTCAATAATTTTCGTACTTAATACGGTGTTTAGTATGAAATCTTTGTTATTTTAATATAATCATAGCGATTATTTTAACTATATGATTATTTTTTCTGAATAAAAATAGTGCAAAATTTATTTAAAGAAATAAATTTTGAATAAATTAAAATATATTTACTATATACATTTTAATTGATTGCATAATACAATGTTCAAGTATTAAATAGTTCAACATTTAACAGTTTACCTATTTAAGACTAAAGTATTATTATTTGGTATATAATATTACGTTTTTAATCAAAGAGGGGCTGAGTGTCTTTCACTTGTTACGTAACAATTACGTTTTTAACCGTGTTGCAAAGCCTCCTCTCTCCTTGTTATATGATGTGGGTTTGTTACTTAATTAAAGAGGAACTGTGTGTCTTCCACTTGTTACGTAGAACATTACGACTTTAACCGTGTTGCATAGCCGCCTCTCTCCTTGTTATATGATGTGGGTTTGTTACTTAATCAAAGAGGAACTGTGTGTTTTCCATTTGTTACGTAGAACATTACGACTTTAACCGTGTTGCATAGCCGCCTCTCTCCTTGTTATATGATGTGGGTTTGTTACTTAATCAAAGAGGAACTGTGTGTTTTCCATTTGTTACGTAGAACATTACGACTTTAACCGTGTTGCAAAGCCTCCTCTCTCCTTGTTATATGATGTGGGTTTGTTGCTTAATCAAAGAGGAACTGTGTGTCTTCCACTTGTTACGTAATACATTACGACTTTAACCGTGTTGCAAAGCCTCCTCTCTCCTTGTTATATGATGTGGGTTTGTTGCTTAATCATAGAGGAAGTGTGTTTCTTCCACTTGTTACGTAACACATTATGACTTTAACCGTGTTGCAAAGCCGCCTCTCTCTTTGTTATATGATGTGGGTTTGTTACTTAATCAAAGAGGAACTGTGTGTCTTCCACTTGTTACGTAGAACATTACGACTTTAACCGTGTTGCAAAGCCTCCTCTCTCCTTGTTATATGATGTGGGTTTGTTACTTAATCAAAGAGGAACTATGTGTCTTCCACTTGTTACGTAACACATTATGACTTTAACCGTGTTGCAAAGCCGCCTCTCTCCTTGTTATATGATGTGGGTTTGTTATTTAATCAAAGAGGAACTATGTGTCTTCCACTTGTTACGTAACACATTATAACTTTAACCGTGTTGCAAAGCCACCTCTCTCCTTGTTATATGATGTGGGTTTGTTACTTAATCAAAGAGGAACTGTGTGCCTTCCACTTGTTACGTAACACATTATGACTTTAACCGTGTTGCAAAGCCGCCTCTCTCCTTGTTATATGATGTGGGTTTGTTACTTAATCAAAGAGGAACTATGTGTCTTCCACTTGTTACGTTACACATTATGACTTTAACCGTGTTGCAAAGCCGCCTCTCTCCTTGTTATATGATGTGGGTTTGTTACTTAATCAAGGAAGGACTCTGTGTCTTCCACTTGTTACGTAGAACATTACGACTTTACCGTTGCAAAGCCACCTCTCTCAATGCTATATGATGTGGGTTTGTTACTTAATCAAAGAGGAACTGTGTGTCTTCCACTTGTTACGTAGAACATTACGACTTTAACCATGTTGCATAGCCGCCTCTCTCCTTGTTATATGATGTGGGTTTGTTACTTAATCAAAGAGGAACTGTGTGTCTTCCACTTGTTACGTAACAATTATGACTTTAACCGTGTTGCATAGCCGCCTCTCTCCTTGTTATATGATGTGGGTTTGTTACTTAATTAAAGAGGAACTGTGTGTCTTCCACTTGTTACGTAGAACATTACGACTTTAACCGTGTTGCAAAGCCACCTCTCTCCTTGTTGTATGATGTGGGTTTGTTACTTAATCAAAGAGGAACTTTGTCTTCCACTTGTTACGTAGAACATTACGACTTTAACCGTGTTGCAAAGCCACCTCTCTCCTTGTTGTATGATGTGGGTTTGTTACTTAATCAAAGAGGAACTGTATCTTCCACTTGTTACGTAGAACATTACGACTTTAACCGTGTTGCAAAGCCGCCTCTCTCCTTGTTATATGATGTGGGTTTGTTACTTAATCAAGGTTGTCGCTGGTAGTTGGGTGTCTGTAATTTCCTTGCTTCGGTGGTCCTTGTGTTTCACTCTGCCATCCCAGCTATCATGCCAAATTTTACTTTTTTTTTATCTGCGTGCAGCTATTGCCAATGGTATGCTCGGGTAAGTTTACCCTGGCCTTGCCAGCTCTAAAGTCCAAGTGGGGATGCAGACCCACACTGTCAGGTCCAGCGGGTGCCGCCATTTCTCCCCTCACCCCCTTTGCTTCACCAGCAGCTGCTTACCAGGTGGATTTCACAAGGTCATGATTTATTAAACCATAATTACTTATTGAAAAATATAAAGTATTTTTTTCTTTATAAATGAATCCAACTATAATGTGCTATTTATTATATATACTATAAGACTTCTAGAAAAGTAGCAAAGGTACTAAAAGAAAAATTTACTTAATGCATATATTTTGTACATTATTAACACAAACAATAAAAGCACGTAGTATATTTTATAAAGACTGTTAAATTTGCTGTAGAGAACTACAATAAGTCATGTTTCCACCTTACAATGACGTGTATTCCAGCAGTTATCAAGGGGGTTCTATTCATAACTCTCACAGTCAACTACAACAAAGACGTCCTTCCATAAACAATGGTAGTATTAAATGATGAAACTTGTGTGCAATTTGTCATACACAGAAGATGCATTCAACCGTTGTTAACCTCAAAGGCCAAAGCTTTACTTACCTGTAGAGGAGGTCTTTGCACATAAAATGTGAAATGAGACATTAGATAATGTTCACCGTTGAATAAAATATAAATTAAATGTTTAATATAATTCAGGTAATATTTTATATAATAAAAATTAAAATTACCTTTTGATGAGTAGATAAACTCCATAAGTTTACAGATAAGTTTTACCATGGACGATAATTAAGTATTTCACGATACACGTGTTTTTACTTTGTCTACTGATAATTGGGGGCGATTCTCTGTAATAATCATTTCATCGAACTTTAGTTAATTTATTATAATTACCCAAAATAAAGTTATTATTACAAATGTGAAGTAAAATCTTAATAAAATAGTATATACATTTTTATCGTCTTTATTTATATTAAGTGGTTTATATTTAGCTCAACCTCTTCACAAATACATTTTAATATTATAGTCCAAGCGGTCTAAGGCGCCAGGACTTTGAGCTTGGGTTAGAGATAGCGCTGGTTCGAATCCGGCCTGGACTGAACGATTTTATCAGTAATATTCACCTTCTACTGTACTGGTTTGCTCCCTTACTCTGTCTGATTAATTTCCTCGCACAGATCAATAGTCTATGGAGAATGGGCAGAGTAAGGTTAAGAAGGAGATCGGCCTCCTCTCCTTAAAAAAGAAAAAAAAGTTTTGTTGTGGGCTATATTACAAGTACAGGTCTGCATCAATATGTTTATTGTAATATAAAATTTTGACGTTAAGTCTCTAATACTATATATCCAGTTAACCCATGAAACTAATGTATGTCGTGTGTCTGTTCTTTACACATGACTAAACCACTCAACGGATCGCAATGAAACTTTGGGAAGTTGTAAGAGTTCACTCCAGGGAAGGTTTCTGGCTGAGATTCATTCACTTCTGACTCTAGAGCTCCACCCCACTTTAACGTTCAATATTATTCTTATGAAGTTATTATATTTATTAAAATAATCATCAGGTCTAAAAAAAAATTAACAAGTTTGAAATAGGCTAAGAGATTTTTATTTAAATTTTACCTCTTCCAGGTCAGTGGCACACTTGTGGACATTAACATACATAATAATTAAACCATTTCAAAGCTCTCGTACATTGTGCTCTTTGGCACAATTGATGCCATTAATAAGTGTTGACAAAGTTAACCTGCTTATATCTTGTATTTTATTCCCTAAAACAGCTTTTAATATACTTTTTTCGAGAGTCATCTGGCCCCAGCCTGCATCAAGGAAATTTATTTTGGAAGAGGTTAACATTTTATATTTAAACTATAAACTAAAACATTAATGTTTACATGTTAATCGTATAGCGGGAGACGGATAAACTGCTATTTATTCTATAGTAATAAAGAACCCTCATCAAAGATCAGATCAAAAATTAAAAGAACGCTCAGCGTTTTATAATATTTAATTAAATGACACCAAGAAACATTTTACTCACATAAAATGATTAAATTACATGTCGTAACGGTATATTTAATCGTTTCTGGTTCAGTACATATGTTAGGAATGAAACTAAAAGGTTTATTGTTCAAATAATGTCATAAACATTATTTCTCTGTGATTCAAACACTGTGTAAAGTTTGGTAGAATTGTCACGTTAGTTTCAGCACACAAAGGTAATCAGATGAGGGAAGTGACAGCTTGTTATAGTAGAGTGAAACAATGTCCTTTGTTTGAGCTAGGTTATTGTATAACAAAACAACAAGAGGTTAGTTAATATATAACATACGTACATTATAATGTATAAAAGGCAAATGTAATTCTTCTCTGTGACTGGACTTAATGTTTTATCCATAAAACAACCTTCGTATAAAAACTGGTTAAAAGTATAATACATATATTTAAATGAACTAATTTGTAATTTAGTTAGATAAATAATTAAAGAAATAATAATACGATTTATGTTATAGTTGCCAAATCGTTTTTTAATGAGTATCCTTTAAATTTTAATTTGTAACCATACAAATGGCGTTTATTATTCTTTGAATTTATTATTTATATGAATAGAAATTTTCAAATATTTTGGTAATATAATACATAACTAAAATAAACGAAGGCATATTTTATATACCTTGAATTATAAGGTAGATAAAATAAATATACCTCTTCTTCTTCCGTAAAAAATATAGTCTTCTTTTGTCAAAATACAGTCGTTTAAAAAAGAAAATTTGAAACAATGTTTCTTAAAATTGCTTAAATAAATAAAAATACTCTCACTTAAATGTGTTGGTCGGTACGAAAATTAACAGAGGACTCCATTAAATGAATGAACAATAAAGAAATTAATTGACGTTAGTAAAAAATAAATACAGTTAAGAATAAAAACGCTGTAAATCTGTAGATTGTAATTTAGTATGTAGAATCACTATCTGTATGTTAAATTTTAATATGTAGCTGTATAAAGAGTCTTATTCTTAAATGTATTTATTTTTCATATGAATAAAACTTTAAAATAGTTTATATTTTGTTAATACATAACTAAAATAAACTAAGGTACATTTTATATACCTCGAATGATAAGGTATATAAAATTAAAACAATTATCTTCGGTGAAATGACAGTCGTATAAGCATATTTGTAAACACATTTTGCTTAAATAAAAAAAAAAAAAATACTTTCACTTAAATTAGGTTGGTCTGTATGAAAATTTACACAGAATTGCACTAATTAATGAAAAATAAACAAATGAATGGATGTTACCCTTGAAAGTTCTTTCCCTTAGGCTACTGTGCTATCAACAATATTAATGTGTTCATAAACATTTGGCAAGAAACCCTTACCAAATAATAAATTATACGTACTACGTGAAGGAAAGATACGTCTGGCACAACAAATACAGTTATCAGCTGATTAATGACGTCACTTCCATTTTGTGTGACAAATGGTCGCAAGATTAGGGACGTAAATAGTTGCCGAATTCCCTGCTGGAAGTGACGGTTGATAAATGTTTGGTTTTTTATTTATTTATTTAATGTTGCATAGTGATTATAAAACATTTCCTGAAATAATTTCATATATACAGTTATATATTTAGATTTTCTCATAAAACAAAATAAATAAGGAATATATCTGTTTGGTTGGTATCATTTTACTAATTTTAAATATGGTATAATAATAATAAGTTAATAACATGAACACTCCTTTTTAACTTGACCTTTGAACAATAGATTTAAGTGTTCATTTTTACAGCCTAATACATTGCCTGATTGTTATCAAACTTGGGATCTAGGCATTAAAATATATATAAAAGAGCAACACTGGATTCAACTGCTGTTGTAAAAAATATTTCAAATTCATGAAGGTATTTATGAAGTATAATTGTTAAGTGGTAGTCAGTTTCCGAATACTCTGCTATATTCAACTTACTCTAAGTAATATAATTGAGTAATTTGTAAAATTTATAGGCACACTAATTTACTCTCTTAGAGAAATATTTTGAGTACGTCAGCCTTAAAAATCTAAATTTTCAACTACGTATACGTTATAATTTAATAATATTAATCGGCCCCAGTGGCGCAATTTTGAAGAATTTTAGGTGATAGGTTATATGATTGGTTCTCTTAATACTGAAATGGGGTTTACTCAATGGTTGCCATCGACTTGGACACTACAAGAGAAACATAGAGTGTCCTCGATGGGTGATAGGCAAGTTTCAAATGTTGTTGTACAAGGAAGACAATACCGTATTTGGCGTCTCCGGTTAGTGAAAATCAGACCAATATTATGTAGTTCGGACTCCACGTAAATATTTAGTTGTATTTAGTTTCCCTGGCTATTCGGCTATAGTAAAAATTTGCCCTTTCTGAACATAGTTTGAGCTCAGTTATCATACTATATAGGTCAATCATACTCATCCTACACTCAAGTTATCATTCATAATCACCTTAAAATACGCAAAAATTATAGGCGTCTCATACCAGATAATAAACTCACTTTAATGAAGATTGAATTTGTAATAATAGTACCGTGAGTCAAGTTTTACTAACAAATTTCAAATAAGCTTTAGTTTATTAGACGAGCTGTAAGGAAATCCTTTAAATGTCTACAAAAAGGCTAGGGAACCTATTATGTAAGGTTTAACAAAGGAGCCATTTTATATTATATCTTCATATATGAGACTACGACACAACTTTGTGCTTACATTTTAAGGTGAATAATAATGTTTACATGAGTGTAGGATGACCTGTGTAGTACACAACGTTGTAAAAAGTAATGGCTAATGTATTAACATATAGATATTACATTAGTTCTGGTTAAACTATTATACAATTAAAATTCTATTTAATTAATGAATTGTGTATCATACATTTTTAAATGTTACTACTTATCGAAAATTTGTTTGGACACATAAATCAAATGAACATCATTGTTATCCCAAATGTTAAAAGGATTTCAAATTTAAATAATACAATAACAACGATCATACTACTGTTATTTTATTATAACTGCCTATACGAAAAACTGTAACTAAATCTATAGAATTTTACATTCACCAAGAAACATTGTCTGGCGTTCCTTAATAAACATGGCATGTTATTTTATACACTTTAAATAGTCTTATATAGACTCCAACAATGCTCTGGAGTTAAACAACCTCGTCACTTACGTCCCTCGTCACTTACGTCCCTCGTCACTTACGTCCCTCGTCACTTACGTCCCTCATCACTTACGTCCCTCGTCACTTACGTCCCTCGTCACTTACGTCCCTCATCACTTACGTCCCTCGTCACTTACGTCCCTCGTCACTTACGTCCCTCGTCACTTACGTCCCTCATCACTTACGTCCCTCGTCACTTACGTCCCTCGTCACTTACGTCCCTCGACTTACGTCCCTCGTCACTTACGTCTCTCGTCACTTACGTCCCTCGTCACTTACGTCCCTCGTCACTTACGTCCCTCGTCACTTACGTCCCTCGTCACTTACGTCTCTCGTCACTTACGTCCCTCGTCACTTACGTCCCTCGTCACTTACGTCCCTTGTCACTTACGTCCCTCGTCACTTACGTCTCTCGTCACTTACGTCCCTCGTCACTTACGTCCCTCGTCACTTACGTCCCTCGTCACTTACGTCTCTCGTCACTTACGTCCCTCGTCACTTACGTTCCTCGTCACTTACGTCCCTCATCACTTACGTCCCTCGTCACTTACGTCCCTCGTCACTTACGTCCCTCGTCACTTACGTCTCTCGTCACTTACGTCCCTCGTCACTTACGTCCCTCGTCACTTACGTCCCTCGTCACTTACGTCTCTCGTCACTTACGTTCCTCGTCACTTACGTCCCTCGTCACTTACGTCCCTCGACTTACGTCCCTCGTCACTTACGTCCCTCGTCACTTACGTCCCTCGTCACTTACGTCCCTCGTCACTTACGTCCCTCGTCACTTACGTCTCTCGTCACTTACGTCCCTCGTCACTTACGTCCCTCGTCACTTACGTCCCTCGTCACTTATGTCCCTCGTTACTCACACCCCTCGTTACCTTTTACGACACCCTTTTATCTTTCAACAAATACTTCCAGTGGTATTAAACATTTTATTTCAGTCCATTGTGATAAGTGACTTGACGATAGAAGGATAAAATATTTTAGGAACTAAAAGTACAGTTTATGGGAATTTTTTTGGGTTTTAACAATTTTTCTTAAAACAATTTTACTACTGCAAAATTAGCCATATAGAGATATTTTTTGGTAGGTCAGTACTTATCAAAGCGAAAATCTTATATTATGTATTTACAAATAAGACTTCCCAAATACGAATGGATTTATACTATATATATTCACCATTTTCTTAAATTTAATTACAAATACCACATAAATTATAAAACTTTTTTTAGTTGTACATTGATGTTTACTGTAGTGTAACAAATAATATTATAATACTCCAAAAAAACTCTCTTCTAAACTCATAATTCTACTATATATTTGTTAATTTGGGTCTACCCCCAACAATAAGAAATAAAACATAATATTTCTAAAGTTATATCGCTTAAAACTTACTGTTCTATATCTGACACCTAATAAAAAGTGTGAGGTGAAAATATTTATTTGAATTAGTAACATAATTAGTAAAGACTGTATAATTTACCAAATATGTAAATTTGAAAGTTAAAAAAAATATTACCAACTTATCCAAGTTTATGATATTCATAATCTATAATTGTCCAGAATTATAAAACGAATTCCATAAACCTGTACAATTTACCTGGAAAGGACGTTAAGAGAATGATGGCGGTAGTTGACTTGAACCAGAACAGGACAACATTTGGTTGTCAGAACTTTCAAACTCTTAACATCTTAACTCGGACATATCACGAGTTAAAACTTTAAAGACGCACATAACATAACTATCACCGACCAAGATTTTATCAAATATCATTATTTTTGTTTCAATATTTACTTAATCACTTGTAGTACGTGCATTCATATGGGTTAACAATTAGGTTAAGTTGCCTCGTTTGACACCTATCGGTCCACTAAATGTATTATCTCTAATTTAATTTACGATTTTTTACAATTACTTGTGTATGGAGTAATGATTTGTTTTACCGACATCTTCTTACAAATATAAATGTTGTTAAAAGTCCGTTACTACTTCATTCATTAGAATCAATCGAAACCGAGTAAACTCATTGAAGGTGTAAGAGATTATTTTAGCAAATGAGTTCTGTGTATCTATAGATAAATAAAAGTGATAAAGTGTAGAAAAACTAGGCTGTTTTAGGAGCAAATAACTAGATTGAATTTCATCAAATAAATATATATTGCAAATTTATTATCTATTTATCACTAGTAGCACCTTGTTACATGTACGGGCCACTTGAATTACGGCACGCTGAAATAATAAGTGCGAGGAGATTCACTGAGTGGTGGAAATGAGTGAGAGAACTGCTCTTCCTCCACTGTGTCATTCCATTCAATTTTGTCATGGAAACTAGGTATATGGTATGCCGCGTGCTTTAATCGGAGTAGCAAGCCCTAATTACTACATCATCAGTGGCAGTGACTATTATTTGGTTAGATCAACAATCACGAATCGAGATGATAACGGTTAAATTAAACCATTATTTAGTATTAAAATGATAGCTAGTAGTGACTAATAGCACAGTGAATAATAATTTACACAATAAATAGTATTAGAATAAACTTTCACAGCTCATCATGGTTCTTCTTTACAACTAAACACTGTTGGTGAAGTTGAACACTTAAAGTAACACAGTACTCAAAAACTTTAATTTTTTGAATTTTCTTTTATTACAGAATATTAATCTCCATTTAATTCTGAATTTGGGGATACCAAACACTTTGTGCTAAAAAAATTATTTCTTATTTATATTCGTACAATTCTAAATCATCACACACACACTTTTGTAGGCTAGCAAAATAAATGTTGTAACACACTTGGGAACAATAATCTTACTATAGTATAGGTTTCATTTATTTTGTACCTTTATTGTTGCACAGTTTGCAACTGTGTATACTGTTGTTGTTTGTTCTAGTTTCCAGCTGTTATTATAATTATATCAGTTTACTCAACAAAATAATTACCTAAACAAACAATTAGTGCTCTTATAGCCTAGTTTTTGTAAACTAGTAAGTAGTTTTATTTAGTTTTTGTATTACTCTTACTTTATTTTAATATGTTTTGGCTGTAGTGTTTGTAAAAATGCCCAGAATAAAGGCTTTTGGTAAAAAGAAGTTTACTGGAAATATTCACACTAGGCCTAAACATTTTCAAAATAACAATGAAACCATGGAAACAATTGATGACAGCAGATTTTACACTTGAAGAAAGCTTTTCTAGTAAGAAACTCAAATACTTGAGACTAGTTGGTAAAAGTAGTGATTACATTGCTGATGAAATGGAAGAGGGTAATAAAATCATAGATCAAAACATTCTTTCACAAGCTGTTTTGTTTTAGGTAATTTTTTAACGCTTTTTTTGTTGTGTTAGTAATAGCCTATTAGGTTTTTGCTATTTTCCGAAAACTGTTATTTTAATACTTAGGTACACTTATTAGCATTGTTTATGTACTGATTTCAATGAAAATTTCACTAGTTGTTCCATGTACAGGACTTAGAAGTATTATGAAGTGAAATTCTCTGATTTTGTCTAGTTCATGACTTATGATTTTTTTTTAATTTTTATTTTAAGATTTAAAATGTTAACAATTTTATTTCGCTGTCAAATGACTATTTGTATACATAAATAAATTCTAGTTCATAATATTGTATATAATATTATAAACTAATAAGGGTTAAAATTTCAGTATGATATAATAGTATTTAAAAAAGTTATGTGTTCCTAAAAACTGTAAATTTAACATGGGTGAGATAGAAAGTACTGTGTTACCTTAAAGGCGCCAGTTAGTTGCCCCTTTGATGTACGGCAGTAGAGCGGTGGAACAATCCTCCTCTGCTGCTGAAACTTAAATGTTAAAAACGCAATTTGTCCGGCCAAATTATAACGAGGAGCTATTCAATATTTCACACATTATAATTTTCACTTCAGTTGTTACGATTTCTTTGCTACCTTTTAGTTTTTTTTTTTTTTTTTTTTTGTTTTTTAATTTTTTAATTTATTTATTTTTATTTTTTGTTACCTAATATCCTCGTACTATTTTCTACCTTTCCTAAAGTAATACTTTGGAATTTTTACTTCGTTAAAACGTTCGTGAATTCGTGAATGTACATGTCTTGTTTTTGAATTTTAGAACGTAAAGTAGAGAGAGATAGAGACAGAAAACAATAGTGCCAGTTGATATTGTACAAAACAAATTATTTGATAAGAGTTATTTGTCAATTTAAGCTGAATAAAACTGATAAATAGTTGTTAAATGAATCATTGACCAATGTTTTAAATGAACCAAGTAAGAATTAAGAGATTGAAAAAGTATTAAAAAAGTCGTTGTTAAGTGTGAGGTTGTTTTTAATACTAAGTGACTCATAATATTGACGCTTTGGAAATGACTAACCATTGACTACCAGCCACGCAGCAGTTCTGATAGTCAAAGAAATTACTCCAATTGTTGACGTAATGGTGAAGTTCTAAGAAGTAATTCCTGTTTTCTTCCAATTTTTTAAAACTATTTGAACAATTCGTCCAAGTCAGATGAAATCATCGTATGTTCAATTAATTGATGTTAGGATAGTTTATATACACCAATTACATTTTTTACTATCTTATTCAGGCTTTTCAGTTAGCTGAAACGATGACTACAGATAGAATGTAGTCATTGGCTGGAAATCAGTCCAAATAATTGGAAGTTTACCTTAAATTTTTGGTGTAAACATGATGTTTAGACCTCTGTTCCGCTTCTGTGGTTTGGGAGTCACGTGAAGCCGGTTTTCAAAATTGATAATGCTTCCCACTTATTGCTATACGAAATTAAATGTTTTTATTTAGTTAAATCTAATCTATATGTGTATGTCGTAAGAAAAGCAGAATAACAGAGAATAAAGAGACAGATTTCGCATCCAATAGTGCACTAAATGTATGTCTGGTAGACTGTTCTCCAATATGCATGGGGATGGTAAGGCCAGCACCTTGTAAATCCCATCATTTATACCCCCAAATAATTAAGAATATGTGTAGTAATTATTACTAAGGTGTAATCAATATGTAAATTAGTTAAAATGAATAATTATCTTCATTAACAACATCTTGACAATTAAATGAACATAAAACTTAAGTGAATAATACTAACCACTGTTTCCAGGAATGTGGTTGATGTAAAGTTTATATCATATTATTAAAAATAGAAAAAACAACAATACTTGTAGTTTTTATAAAGGTTACTTTTCCTGGTGCAGTTACTGAACTGGAATTAAAATAATTGCTCAGTAAAAAGTTAAATTTGCCAGTTTTAAAAGTCCAGGATAAATAATGTACGATTACACACTGTTTCATTTTATGTCAAATTTTCAAAATACATTTAACAAATACTGTATTCTTGTATAAATGAACCGTCCTCACAGTCATATATCTAGACTAGAGGGCACACCTGCACGCTTTGCCTGCCAACCCCGTCACTCGCTACAAATACGTTGTAATGCCACTTAGGCCTTCACTGTGGTCACTTGGGAGTATCCTTTGTTCCTTTTATATCTGTAGAAGAATTTAAATGAGAGACTTTACTAGATAATAAATAAAACATTCAATAAATGATCAATAAAAAGCCAATATTATGAGATATTAATAACAAAACTCAAATCCTGAGGAATATATTAAAAAATTTTTTCAAATCAAATTAATTAATGTCAAATATAACCACATATTTAAAAATTAACTTATGCATGACCAATACAATGTGATAAAAGAGGGTGGTGGATTGTAGTAGGTATTAATGAGGAACATTGTAAATAGCACCCCATTATGTGACTGTTACATGAGACACACTTATTTATCGGAGAATGAGATTATCTTCTTTAACAGGCCCTTCCCCATCCACTTGGTACTGAAGATGACGATAAGCTATTTATAAATGTTGATAAAATTATCTAAAAAAGAAAAAAAAGATAAAAGAAAATTCCAAGATTTTTCATTTTTTATTCATTTAGTTTGCCTTAAATAGGTTAAATATATAGGCATAATAGAATTTATTACAAATAATCAGTGAAAACATATGTGTACCATTTTAATGGTTATTTAACAACTAGGGTTGCCTTAAAGAAATCATCTGCATATAGATCCTTTCACTGTGTACTTCGTAAATAATAAGTTATAATATTACAAAGTACATATAAGTTATTCTATTTTATAGTTTTTATATTTACAATTTGTGTCATTGTTTTACAGTATTTTGGAAATATTATATCCGTTGTAATTACATGTTTAAAGTAATTTAATGAGTATTTAGAAAAGATTAACCACTCATTTTTTTAAACATCTTACAATTGTTTTTAGCTAGGTGAGTACTTAGTATAACTTTAAACGTAGTTTATTAATAAATACTTCCTTTGTCTTTGGTGGTGCAGTGCTGTAGCCCAGCTACTTGGGGACAAAGAGTTTGGGAGATTGTAGGATCCTCATAATTTATTACCGGCACGGCGTCCACTCAATGGTTGCCATCGATGTGGACACTACTAGAGAACTCCGGGGTGTCTTCCTGATGGTTCGAATGTTGTGTAGGGAAGAGGACTAAATGTCAGACTTGTCAGGCACCTGAAAATAAGACCAGCACTACGTAGTTCAGATTCCAAGTAAAGATGTAGGTCCCATAGTTGCCCTATTGGGATATTAATAAATTGTAATTTCTGAGCTAAGTCGCACTCACATAGTAACAATGACTACACTCGTTCATCTATACGCATTACACTCATTTACCCCTTATATTTGCTGAATTCCAATCTTACAATGTTGTCTTAAAATTGTAGGCACTCGTGGTGCAGTGCAATAACGCAGCTACTTTAGGACTAAGTGTTGTGAAGAATGCAAGCACTGGTGGTGCAGTGCAATAACACAGCTACTTTAGGACTAAGTGTTGTGGAAACTGAAGGCACTAGTGGTGCAGTGCTGAAACCCAGCTACTTGGGGACTAAGTGTTGTGGAGGCTGCAAGCACTGGTGGTGCAGTGCTGTAACCCAGCTACTTAGGGACTACGTGTTATGGAGACTATACACACTAGTGGTGCAGTGAAACCGCTACTTGGGTACGAAGTGTCATGGAAACTGCAGGCACTAGTGGTGCAGTGCAATAACGCAGCTACTTTAGGACTAAGTGTTGTGGAGACTGCAGGCACTAGTGGTGCAGTGCAATAACTCAGCTACTTTAGGACTAAGTGTTGTGGAGACTGCAGGCACTAGTGGTGCAGTGCAATAACGCAGCTACTTTAGGACTAAGTGTTATGGAGACTGCAGGCACTAGTGGTGCAGTGCAATAACGCAGCTACTTTAGGTTTAAGTGTTGTGGAGACTGCAGGCACTAGTGGTGCAGTGCAATAACGCAGCTACTTTAGGACTAAGTGTTGTGGAGACTGCAGGCACTAGTGGTGCAATGCAATAACGCAGCTACTTTAGGACTAAGTGTTGTGGAGACTGCAGGCACTAGTGGTGCAGTGCAATAACGCAGCTACTTTAGGACTAAGTGTTGTGGAGACTGAAGGCACTAGTGGTGCAGTGCAATAATGCAGCTACTTTAGGACTAAGTGTTGTGGAGACTGCAGGCACTAGTGGTGCAGTGCAATAACGCAGCTACTTTAGGACTAAGTGTTGTGGAGACTGAAGGCACTAGTGGTGCAGTGCAATAATGCAGCTACTTTAGGACTAAGTGTTGTGGAGACTGCAGGCACTAGTGGTGCAGTGCAATAATGCAGCTACTTTAGGACTAAGTGTTGTGGAGACTGAAGGCACTAGTGGTGCAGTGCAATAATGCAGCTACTTTAGGACTAAGTGTTGTGGAGACTGCAGGCACTAGTGGTGCAGTGCAATAACGCAGCTACGTTAGGACTAAGTGTTGTGGAAACTAAGGTACTAAGGTCATAGGTGGATACTACGGTCATAAGACAATAATATAAACATGATAATATAAAACTGCAGTTTTAACTATGCCTGCACTGATATACTATTTTAGTATCGTAAAGTTTAATAAATTATCTACCACCTCTTTCGACGGAACGAGTCACGATAATACTTCACTTTGAAGAGAACTTTGAAACTTCCTTAATAAAACTACTACAGTCATATTGCTTTCTACTCGGAGGGGTTATTTTATTGAAGTAAAAGAACAAATTTAATATCTTTAAAGACACTTCTAACCTACAACAGTTTATTTTTTATATATACATAAAAATTTTCCAATAAAATACATATTTTATGTTACATTATTCAAATATTTTCTGCTGTATATGCTGGGTGGAATTGTTTCGGTTGTAAATAGACAGTCATTTTTTAATAAATTCCACAAATTTTAATTTTTATCAAGAGCGCTTTCGCCGGTTAAGGCATCTTCAGTTGTAATACAGTATGAACAGAAAACATATGTGAATAAAAATAACAAAAAAATCACATGTAAAACATTAAATACTAGTTAAATAAAATTTAAGTGGCTAAGTTTGATAAGAATTATTATGAATTAAAATATGGTTTAGAATTTTCAATTTTCGATGATATTTCTTCTTTAATTAAAGGTAAAAATATATTATTCAAATTTAGAGACGGTTGGCAAATACATTCATCTTTCAAAACTGCCATACATGCACTTTCAATTTGGTTTCTCTTGGTCCATAAAGGTTCTTTTAAAATTACACTTGTAGAATTAAAATTGATATCATGTTTATTAATAGCATGTTCAACTAATTTTGATTTTACTATATTTTCTTTTTTATAATTGTAAATGTGTTCATTTATTCTTTTTGAAATTGGTCTTGAAGTTTGACCTATATAAGT
>JAQJVL010001253.1:0-115000 GCA_035578905.1 Stictocephala bisonia | reverse complement strand
CTTGTGACCAACGTAATTTCGGCAATATTTTCACACCGTTTTTTTTCTGAAATTAATTATTTCCTAGATTAAATGCTTTGAGGAATGTCTGAAGATAGAACACCTGATTTGATAGTAAATCAAAGTAATAATTTAAAGTGTATAATCCAGTAAAAATTAATATTGATCTAAAATAAAGGTGGCATAAATTTTAACCCATGTTAAATAACAAATTATTGGTATATATTTCAATACAAAAATAATTTTATCTAAAAAGAAGAAATGACACATTATAAGTTTAATATATTGTTACCTAATTTCCATAGGTACATTAAACTACAAATGTAGATTTTTCATTGTGAACATGAGATATTTACAACAATATAGGTTTTATTTATTTATTTTTTTTATTGAGTCATTGGTCAACTATTGAAGTCACCATTTTATTTTGTTTCGTTAAAAATGCCTTAGGCCAAGTGAGTTAGTTTCAAGTGCCTTCTAAATATAAACAGTAGTTCAACCTGAATAATTCATAACTCATTTGACGAAGCTTATTTGGATTCTTTGTATCTGTCAATTCTGAATAAAGATATTTATTTATTTACACAAATATATAGAATGTATTAAAAATATATTGCTTTAGTGAATAATTTAACATCACACTTAATATATTAAGTATAAACCACTGACCAATACTACAAGCATACATATAAATATATTAATTGATAATTAACAGGGTCCTGTAAATAATTAGATAGTTATGAACACTCCATATAAGGTAGGCACTAGTGGTGCAATGCTGTAATCCAGCTACTTGGCGACAAAGTGGTGAGTAGTTTTTATGCTCGGCCGTCTTAATACGGACATGGTGTTTGCTCAATGGTTGCCATCAACGTGGACAGTACTAGAGAAGTCTGGGGTGTCCATGTTGGGTGGTCGTCAAAGCCCGGATGCTGTGTAGGGAAAGAACTGAGTACCAGGTTTGTCAGTTAGCTGAACATCGGACAAACACAACGTGGTTCAGATTCCACGTAAATCAGTAGAACACTTACTTGACCTGACTTTTGGGCTAGTAATAAATAGCTCTTTCTGAGGAACAGTCGACCTTGGATAGTAACAATGACTACACTCGTTCATATACACCCAACACACCCATTCACCATTCATATTCATTCATATACTACGATCGGCGTTTTAGTAATGCTGGATAAAAGTAAAAAGTGGAGATTAAAAGACAACCCCTTTATAAACAGTGAATAGCACTTAAAGGGAAATAACATGGATGTGATGAGGTAAGGGGAATCTAAGGGAGAAGAGAGCGTCATTATTAAGGCTTTGTCATTATCTTCATCCCACCAGTCCAGTGCTACATTTCCTGTGGGATATCGTGAATGGATCCTTTGTGGAATATCTCTACTGACACTCTTTCAGAAGGATCCTGCAGACGAATTGTCAACATAATTTGTCATCTTTCCTGATTGTTTTTGTGCATTTGTTATTCAAATCATATTATAAAATATAAATTGCTTATTTTGCATTGTGTACTTAGAAGCTTTTGGAACGGCTAATTCGTAGTTTAAACGGCTTCTTCGTAAGCAGTTCAAATAAAACAAAATTTAAAAAATATTTTAACTTTTTTCAAAGATCTGAAAACGTTTAATATTTGTACGAATGTAAAGTATTTTCCTCCACGTCTTAAAAATGGCAGAATTTATTTGGGTCAAAAAGTTCAGAGTTTACTAATTATATTTCGAATAAAATACTACAAATATCGTCATATTGTATCGCTCTACAAATAGCAATTATTACTTTTTCAAAATATCGACGAATTTGGAAAAACTAATATCGAACGAAAGAAGAAGAGATTTTTTCTTTATTTACTGTGATTAAAAAAAATCAATAGACAGTAACAGTGTACATTCCTACACTACACATGACTGATGATCGTACCCCCCACTCAACACGATACAACGCATGATAAATGAGGAACAATCATGTTAGACTGTACAGTTGAAAGGAGAAAGTATATTTGTTTAAAGCAAAATGGACGGTAAACACCCGATCGTTAACTCTCAATTTAAAGCAATGAGTAATTATATTAGGATTATTTAGACAGTTTTGATGATACAGTTTCACAAATATTTGTAAAATAAAAATGGACTGGACTCTTCTTCAAGTCCTTAGAATAGACAATTAATTCTTATCGGCATTAGAGCTGTTAATGTATGTAAGTGAGTGAGGTAATCATCGTTGAAATTACTGTATAGCTAATTGTACAAGTAGTACAGCTTTCATGATTTCATTAGTGTATTAAACTTAATAAAAAACTAAAATATGTTTAGATACATTATTATTGTTACGTATTAAAGTTACCTGTTCCTGGGAAAGAGTAATTTATTACAAGCTAATTAGCAAGGGCAATAAAGGATCTACAGATTTACATGGAATGCAAACCACGCAGTATTAAACTGATAGTCATTTCTCTTCCATATACAAAATCCAGACTCTGATCACCTCCCAACACCAGCACCCCAGACTTCTCTAGTAGTGTCCACACCGATGGCAAATATTGAGTGGCACCGTTCTTTTATTAAAGAAACGAGTATCACCACAACCCTTTGTCCCCAAGTAGCTGGACTACATCACTGCGCAAGTAGCCGATATTAATATATAATAGCTTTTACATATTAGTGGTTGTTAGGGAATACTCCAAATAATGTAGTGGCAAGTACTAAATTAATATTTGAGCTAAACTGTTTATTAGTATACACGTTGGATCATAAAAAAGACGGGTTTCGTAAATTAAATAAATTCTATTTTTTCTACATAAGTTAATAGTTGAATCGGTATAGACTATTACAGTATAATCAAGTTAAATATCTTTATTAAAGACATAGTTAAATACCGCACATTCTTTGTTTATGAAACGATTTCCTTTGGGTCCGAACAAAATTAATTCACCCATTTTACAGATGGTTTTAATAAGAAATGTACCTCACTTAGGTAAAAGTCTCCAGGGCATACAAATATAATCATGCAGAAGTATATCATAAAATATATTACTTGATGACACCATTAAAATAGGGAAAACCATTATGAAATTCAGGTTTTTGAAAGAAATGTTGTTGTATTTAAAGGAGATACATTTCTTTCATTGGTGAAATTTTCTGTAATCATTTTTGAAACATTTTTTCAACTCTTTTTCTTTACAATATTCAAATAGTTTCTATATTTTTATAATATTCAGACAGCGTAACAATATCTTTGTAGTTAGTTTATACATTGGTATATTTTTCACAATGCGAAGTGATTACATTTACATTCTTAAGGATTATGGTAACCTACCCTTTGTATAATCAACTAAGTTATGCCCATATATATGTAGATTACTACTGGATCTAGGTACACAATGAGAGAAGCCCGTTTCGATACGGGAATGTATTATGCATGGAACACCGAAGTTCCCCTCTTGAAGATACGACCTATAACAGTATCACCTGCTATATAAATTTGCATTGAATTGGGAAAACAACAAGATTTAAATAAATGCCTTTCAAACCTTATTGACTTCCAACAGGTTATTAAAAACGTGTTTGGGGAAAAAATACATATTGAATGTAAAAAATCTACATATTATAAAAAAAACTTTATCAACCGAAATGATCAGTTAAAACTCTAAAATTCATTATATTAATAAATCATGAATAACCTATTGACTGTTATGACTAGATGCAATCCTTCATGGTCATATATACAACGAGGATCCATTTAGTACCTGATACCACACCCACACATAACTTGGACCCACCCATGAACCATTAGGGCTGACTTTGATCTACAGCTAACCTCAAGTGGTCCAAATTAGGTTACATAATTTTAAGTAATAATACTAATAAAATATTAGACAAATATTATCAAGTAAATTGCGATGGTAATTTATTTTCTAATGGAAAGGGTGAGACAGTATTATCTATCATTACTACAAAAATACTAAAACATAAATTAAATTTCTTGTATGTTGTCATTTTTATATCAGTGACTCATAATTTATGTATGTTGAGGTTGAAGCTAATATAGTTTTTCATACATATTATCGTCAATTTAAGCATAAATTAACAAATATTTAAAACTTTATTTGTGACTCCTGTCGATAGTAATGCTATAAAACCAGACTCATCACAGATATTAATACAAAATTAAATAAATTATAAATAATTATACATTTTAACTTATACGACTTAATATATTTACTATTCTGACTGTCAATTTGGTTTAACTTTCAAAATTTTATAAATAAAATCTGGAATTATTTGTTTTTGTAGTTTTGAAAATAAAATGACATTATTAATTGGTCCATCTTTTTGGTTTAACAAGTTTTCGGAACGTGATTTATCAATGTATCATGATCATCATGCACTTAAATATCGTGGTGCTTTTACATGATTTAATTAATGATAAAATAAATGTTCTTTTGAAAGACTATTGTATGTTCAATGATAATACGGTGGTTTCATGAAGAAAACAAGTGCTTATTTTTCTGCAGGCCTAATTCATGTACAAAATTCTCTAAATATTTTCTCAATTATTATTTTTTTTTGTGCTATATACTTTATGTTACAATCATTTCATGCTATTTATAGATTACTGAATTATTTATAGAATGTTCAGAATCTTTTGGTTTTTTTTTTTAATTTTCGTTTTATATATAATATAACATTCTCATATTCTATTAACAGTTCACGATATTATTGTTATATTTATGTTTATAGTGTCCAAATACAAATGAATTTACCTATAAATCTAGTTTGTATTTATAGAATCAAAAACAAAAATCTATGGTTGTGGTTGTAAACTGATAATGTATCGGCGAGATGAGGTTTCGTGGGACAGCCATCGTATGAGTCATACCACGTTTCATATTTTACAACTGGAGTCTCCAGTGACACCGACGGCTGATATCTAAACCTTATGACGTCATCAAATGACATCAGATGGATGTGTCCTGAATATGACGTTGACTGAACTTGTGTCATAACTCAACACAGTTTATGGCACACAAACGTATACAGCATTATTGTAACTCTCGTAATGTAGTTTTGGTTTATGAATGTAGCATGTGGACTTTATTCAGATTTATTGTTTTGAGTGAGTCCTTTTTTTAAAATATGAGGATTAAATTTACTCCTCAAAAAGGAATCGAATAATAACAATCCCAGCTTGGTGGATCAGTGGTTAAGGGTTCTGTACTAAGGAGGGTTTGTCCAAGGTTCGAATCCCCAACTGAGCTAACGGTCGGTACTTTACTCGTTGAATAAAGTTCACACACAGGCCTGTAGACCCATGTGAACTGGCGAGCAAAGTTCAAAAAAATTTAAAATAAATAAATAAAAACTGTATTATTTGGGACTATTTAGTGTGTTTTTTACAATATATAAATTTACTATTTCCATATAACGAACTATCATACCGAGATAAAAAAAGTAGATGGGTTATATTTGAAAAGAAATTCTCAACATATCAATCGTAAATTGAATATAGATGCTTACGTTCATTCAATAATGTAGGTCCTATGAATAACATGATTTTTCTCTTAAATTAAAAGTAAATTTATTGTTTTTATTGTAATTTACAATTCAATATACGGATACCTTAGTTAAACATAATTTTTACAATAATAAATGGCCGTAGAAACATAAATATATAATGTATAATTACCTATTTATATCTGCGTTAATCCATTCAGTTGTCACTTTTAATATTTGTCTATTTTTAAAATCCATTTTCGAGATGAAAGTGGCCACTTATTACTATATTAGTATCATAATTTTATTAAAAAATCGTTAAATTAATAAAATAGGTCAGATAAAATTGAACATTTTAGCACTTTCACCACGATTCACGCACGTAAATAAAAGAAATTTAATAACCTATAATGATAGTTATTGAGATTCTATAATCTAATAATTGCATCATATTAATAACATAGACAACCAGAACAAAAATGAGTTCTGTCAATAATTATGAGGCTGGTATATCCTTAATTTTGCTAATTTATTGTTATTTTGTTCTCAATTGTTTATATTTTTACATGCTGTATATTTTTCCAATCATTATTTTTAAATAAAATATAATAAGATTAACTTACTTTAAGAAGCTGTTCAGTGAGAATGTGTCCATACTTTTCCTTCACTATGTCTACAAAAAATTAGATGAAAATAAAGTCAAAATCCCAACAAGGAAAACTTTGTAAAATAGGATAATTAAACATAAATTATTTAAAATAAACTTTGTCCAGACTATAATTAGTGTTCAACGCTTATTTTGCCAGACACCATTTTATCAGGGAATAATGATTAACAATAATTTTAATTATGATAAAAAGAACGTAATGTCGTTTAGGTCCTATGTTTTACAGGCGTTGATTAAGGTCATTAATTAATGGAGACTATTAATTATACTAGCTGATTGCACAGCCCGTTAACTTCTTTTGAAGTGTTAAAGGGAAGAGAACTTCGCTTGATATTCTTTTATTGATTTGTTGAGATCTATTACTGAATTATTAGTATTAGATTTTCTTATATGGGCAATCCATCACATACCAGAAAGATTAAACTCCGTGAAAACTATATGGTGCTAATTAAAAAAACTGTTTTAGTGAGATTAGTAAACAAATATAAAAACAGTAAAATATTAAAATTTTATTACGTCAACATTATATGTATTGGGTTGGTGATGAAGTTATTTTCATGTACCTATTGTTTGGAGATCCCAAGTTAATTTTGGTTTTTAATGAGTAGTTATGGAAAATATCACATTGATAAAAAAAAAAGTTATATAAATTACCTTAAATAGTTGTAAACATATATATTTTATTAGTAAAATACCCTGATTTATATTTTATACATGATTAAACATCAAAATGGTAGTCCTTATTAATATGAATACATGTTATACCTAATTTGAGTTTAATCAGTAAATGAAAGCAATTATTCATTATCATTCATTATAAGACGGTGATCGTCAAGATATGGGTGAGTATGAAGGGTGTATGAGCGTGATAAGTGTAGTCATTGTTACGAACTAAGGTTAATAATAGTTTATAATGAGTCAATTATAGGCAGTGATCTAAAGTGATCTAATTGAAAGGCGAATAAACATATTGTTGTAAGATACAAGAAATTGTCTTTTTTTAAATGTATTGTGCGTTTATCATTCTTACTATGATAGCTGGTAATAGTTTTTTCTTAATCAGGGAAAAAATCTTAAGACCAACACATTTTCAAACTTATATACGTAACTATGATACCCACTTAATTTTTTTAAGTTACTTTGTCACCAATCAAGGTAAACTTTATTCTTGGAGCAAACGAACTTTTACTTTCCAATAACTTTGATCAGGGTGGATTTTAAAAAAATAAACAATATATTATTTTCTCAGGCACTGTTGGTTTTATTCAGCTTTCAGATCAACCTAACTTAGTTGTTAGTTGGAGAGTTGGATCTGAAAACACTCGGACTGTTTAAACAATCCATGTAATTAATTAGTACGATTCTAAGTCTAAGTCTAAACTAGGGCAAACATATTTAACCCCACTAACATCAACTTCCATATGGTCGTTAAAAGCTAAATTAGTTTCTGTAATACTTTTCAGAATAATGATTTTCCCTTTTGTAGTAAAAATCTTTTTATAAACAGTTCAAGTGAACACTAATAGAAAATACGATAAAATATAAATACATTTATTACTAGATGTATCATATAGTTGCGTCAATTCATAAATTCACTTGTTTGTAAAGCGAGTTTTCAAATAATACATTACTCGGAATTAGTTAAAAAACCATACTTTTATATCGTGTCTATACCGTATGTATTTTTCCTTATTTCGTATATGAAATATATAGATTTGTATTACATGTAGTTGTAATAATACAATTTGTTTAACGTTAATAAAAGAACTCTTTTATGTAATTCAGTTAATTTTTATATTTAGAATTAAATTTTGTTGAAACATTTCTTATCCTAGTACCTTGAGTAATGCCTTTACTAAGAATATATTACATAACATTTCCTCATAGAATAATTAATTGAAAATAAACAAAATACTACAAGTTAAATTTTGAAACCATGTTTGAACTGACAGTATTTTTTACTGAAACAATAGGATAGTAGTTCTACATTTCTTATATTTCTGAAAATAGTAAACGTTTAAAGATGATCTTTAATAGGAAAGAAGTTGAAACATGTTAATATGGAACATAGTTATTCCATATAAATCCGTTATTCCATTAGTGTATTGTAATGAAAGTGCTGCATGTAAATTTGCTTTATTTCATTGTTTCACTTAAAGTCTTGCAGGTACCACTTTACATAAACACATATTGTAAAAAAAATAGTAAAATATAGTTTTGATAATTAAATGCTAAGTTATTTGAAAACCTCTAATTATGTCTTTAATTTATAATTAATTTCTTATGTGTCAACTATTGTTTAGGAATATTATCAAAATATTTAAAACTATTTTACCATCGAAACAAAAATTAAAATCAACGATAGAGTAAAATGTTTAAAATCAGTACAAAATATACTGTAACTTTGTTTCCATATCAAACAAATGCTCACTATCAGTAGCCCAAATTGCTTAAAGATGGTTCGGTCTGTATTAGGGACAACTATATTCCGCTCGTAGCGCTCGCTGTACGTCTGACCGCAAGACGCACACACAGACACTCGACCCCTCCACCATCTATATAATTGCAGGAAGTCGTTGAAGCTTGATCTTGTAGATGTGGGAGCTGTTTTTCGCTGTATGTGTGCGTAGCGATTGGATTGTAATATAACATGCGGGTAAAGTACAACCACAAGTTGAGTATGTAAGGTTAATCAATTTTATGAATTGTGTGATACTAAAAAGCATAAGATGCCAAACACTAAATTGCATTTATCGTCGTATTAAAATAAAAATTCACATATAACAGTAATTTTTTACACTCAAATTTGCAGTAAAAGTACGTAATTTAAAATAACTGATGAGCAAGACCAGTTTTGTTAGGGTCCGGTTTTTTTATTTTATTTGGGAATAATCGGGAAAATGGAGTCTTAATTCTGCACGTACCAAGAAAGCCCAAATCTGCATCTTTGATGTGATTTATTTTTAACTATAAACATAATTTTAATAAAATAACTACTTGGTAGGTGTTTAATAGCTGATATCGAACTACTTGGTAGTCGTTAAAATCGAAAAAATTGTAAAATTGTTTTTGACCGTACAGATTTAGACATATCATTTTAGAGAGAGCAAATAGTGAAGAAGGAAAGTGAATAAATGCATCCCTTGGGATAAATTACACTAACAGAGAGATGAAACATTATCTAGAGTGTAACAATCATAAATGAGGTCCTTTGTGCTCCATAGCCGCCCGACATAAGTTCTCCCGGGAGTGTCTTTTACATGGGATATTCATTTAACAAGCTTTGTGTTCATCTTTGTGCACAGTCTACGACTAGACCAGAATATATCTACAATGGCTCTTTGTGCATCCATAGCTATATAAATCCTTTAGCTTTTAGTTCTTCGTTTGAAAATGGTTATTCAAAAGTGATATTTTATACATTATATTTTGTGCATATTTGTGTTATTTTAATTGTAAAATGTTATCGTGTGTGCTTTTTTTTTTTTTTTTTTTAGTACATTATAGTTTAAACTTACATGTTTAAAATTAATTTATTAATTATTAACGTTTTTATTCATCAATATAATATTCCCCTAGGTAACAGGAGACTTAAAAGCCTTTTGTTATTCCTAATAGTCACAGAATACTGTACTTTCTGTGGACTAGTCAAAATTTAATTATTTACTTTTAATGAATAAAACCTGTACTGTTAAACTTTGAGCATATTAAATTTAAATTGTAGTAATTATCTCTATTCCAAATAAATATACGTTCCACATATATAATATAATTTAAATACTAAAAATGGACTTTAAACTGGTCTGATCAGACCACTATCTGATGATAGGCTTCTAAACATGTAAATTACTGGGAGACTAACTATTCACAATAGGTATTTTTAAATATTTTTCAACTAGGACATTTCATGGTAATGAATAATTATTTCTTAAATTCACTGTGTTAAAACACTATGTTTGGAAGGGTCAGTGGCCGAGCGGTAATATCGTCAGACGAGAGTTAGAGTTAGCACTGGTCCGTTTTTTTTTTTTTTTTTTTTTTTTTTTTTTTTTAGTTTACTGTTAGTTTTTATGAGTGTATGGTTTTATCAGCTACCATTTCTCCTGTCAAAAAATTAAATCCAATCATCATGCCATTTACGACCTGCCTCACTTATTCTGTTTATACTAGCCAATCCCTCGATAAAAGAACGCAGGACATTCCGTAATTATGTGATCCATTGTTTGGATAGACTCCCCGCAATCACATGACTGTTCTAGTGTCAACCCCTATTCATAATTCCAGTAGCTACATTTACCCACGCCAGTTCGGAACCAATTCAAGTGTCCATTACCTCCGAGGGAGGTTCATTCCACCTACAGGTATTGAGGGAGCATTAATAAGGAACTTATTTCGTCCATCGAAACATTTCCACGCTTCGTCCCAGCTAGTATTGGGCGAAACATTTTAATTGCTCAACTGGGAAGCAGTACGTATAGGTAGTTTTAGAGATTTTAAGCGAACGTTCTGACAAGGGAGATCCTGGGTAATGGGGAGGTACGGGATATTCCCTTTTAATTAACTAGTTCTCCCCCTTACTCTATCTGTTAAGTTCCCTGCACGGATCAATAGTATTTGGGGCTTAGTACTACGTGGGATAGAAATGTAGAATCAGATTACAGAGATAATTGGCCTCTCTAAAATAATAAAAATAAAAAAATAAGTTTGTCTGTATTAAGAAGTCAAGCCAATTAAGAAACAGAAAATCCTAAATTTTTTAGATTACATAAAAGCCTAGAAATAAAAACTACACTAAAACCATAATCGATTCTTTCATTATTCTTGAAAAACCCTAAATTTTAAAATGTGCTTAATAACTCTCAAAAAAAAGTAAAACTTGTCTCAATTTGATTTGTTATATTCTGAGTACAATAAGTAAAGAACTTTTTTTTTTAGAAGTCATAAAGTTTTCTTGCTTCTGTACATTTCTTTTTTGATAAATGGGAGATGAAAATAGTAAAAAATAGTAATACAGCAATGCGAGGTAATGTTGAACTACTAGAAATAAAATACAATTTCATGATTTTGGAAGCTGTGTCCCTCGTTAAAAATAATTGGAAACAAAAGCAAATAATCCCCAAATTAATTTTATTTCAGAGTTTTTACTAAAAAATAAAAATTTGTCCTTTACCTGTTTTTTTTTTGTTTTTTGGTTTCTTTGTGTGGTTTTTTTTTTTTTTTTTTTTTTTACAGACGACTTTACCTTCATGTTCAGTGACAGAAATATCTATCGCAGAATACAATTAAAAGAACATATTTATCCAGTAAAAATGTTTTAAGACGTTATGTTACTTTAAAAAAAATTAAGACATTTTCTGTTTTATTGTCCATGCATGAATAAACATTGGTAATTTTCATTAGTTTATTTTACTTTAAATTTGAAGAGCATGAATATTTTTAATTATATGATAATAATGTATCTGAATCTTTGAATTGTTTTGTATAACCTATAACTTACAAAGTACATCGTAAATATAAATGCAACTTAATTTTCATTAAGGGGAAAAGTTATTTCATTAATGAGCTAAGGTTACGTTGTATTAATCATTGTACTTGCTCCTCCTTTGTGCTACTACGTAATGTAAAATTAGTTACCTTGATTGGAAATTTGGTTAAGGGTTATTTAGTATTCATGACGTGAATGGAAATCAATCCTAGCCTTCATGGAAAACTACATGAAAAGCATTTTAAAATGTCACATTTATTAAAATATAGTAAAAAATATTACATTTACTTAATTTACTGACGACATTTATTTTAAATCAGCTATGTTGATTTACAAAGGCAAAAAGGTCGTTCATTTTTAAGGCTTATAAGGGGTATACAAACATAATCTGCGTACTTTAATGAATTACAAACTGAACTGGCATAGTTATGAAATAAGCATTATGAACGATTTAAAAAATCCATACACTTTTATCACGCATCTGTACGGTTTATAGGAGAGAATACATTACGATAGTCGTATGACTGTTTAGATAGTTATATGACTGTTCAGATAGTTATATAACTGTTCAGATAGCTATATGATTTCTCAGATAGTTATATGACCGTTCAGATAGTTATAAGACTGTTCAGATAGTTATATGACTGTTCAGATAGTTATATGACTGTTTAGATAGTTATATGACTGTTCAGATAGTTATATGACTGATCAGATAGTTATATGACTGTTCAGATAGCTATATGATTGCTCAGATAGTTATATGACTGTTCAGATAGTTATAAGACTGTTCAGATAGTTATATGACTGTTTAGATAGTTATATGACTTTTCAGATAGTTATAAGACTGTTCAGATAGTTATATGACTGTTTAGATAGTTATATGACTGTTTACATAGTTATATGACTGTTCAGATAGTTATATGACTGTTCAGATAGCTATATGATTGCTCAGATAGTTATATGACTGTTCAGATAGTTATAAGACTGTTCAGATAGTTATATGACTGTTTAGATAGTTATATGACTGTTTATATAGTTATATGACTTTTCAGATAGTTATATGACTGTTTAGATAGTTATATGACTGTTCAGATAGTTATATGACTGTTCAGATAGCTATATGATTGCTCAGATAGTTATATGACTATTCAGATAGTTATATGACTGTTCAGATAGTTATAAGACTGTTCAGATAGTTATATGACTGTTTAGATAGTTGTATGACTGTTCAGATAGTTATATGACTGTTCAGATAGCTATATGATTGCTCAGATAGTTATATGACTGTTCAGATAGTTATAAGACTGTTCAGATAGTTATATGATCGTTCAGATTGTCATATGACTGTTCAGATAGTTATATGACTGTTTAGATAGTTATATGACTGTTCAGATAGTTATATAACTGTTCAGATAGCTATATGATTGCTCAGATAGTTATATGACTGTTCAGATAGTTATAAGACTGTTCAGATAGTTATATGACTGTTCGGATAGTTATATGACTGTTTAGATAGTTATATGACTGTTTAGATAGTTATATGACTGTTCAGATAGTTATATAACTGTTCAGATAGCTATATGATTGCTCAGATAGTTATATGACTGTTCAGATAGTTATAAGACTGTTCAGATAGTTATATGACTGTTCGGATAGTTATATGACTGTTTAGATAGTTATATGACTGTTTAGATAGTTATATGATTGTTTAGATAGTTATATGACTGTTCAGATAGTTATAAGACTGTTCAGATAGTTATATGACTGTTCAGATAGTTATATAACAGTTCAGATAGCTAAATGATTGCTCAGATAGTTATATGACTGCTCAGATAGTTATATGACTGTTTAGATAGTTTTATATTGATCTGATACTACGAGATAGTTAAATATTTGAAACTCTATACAAGCCTGACATATATTTCAAATACAAAAGGATGCTAGCTACTTAGGGTGCCATCTGCAAAATAAATCAAATGTTTTATTTAGAGACAAAACAAATAACTATTGGATTATGTTTTTATATCATTATTATTATACATTATTCATTGATAAGACGCCAATCGTAGAGACTTGGACGAATATGATGAGTGAGCGACCATGATAATTGTAGATGAACGAGTATAGTCTTTGTTACTATTTTAGGTGGACTGTTCCTCACAAATAGACAGGACAACTAAAGGCGCTACAACTTTACGTGGAATCCGAACCACGTAGATTTGATCTCAATTTCACCTAATTGAGAAGCCTGATACTCAGTTTCCTTTTCTACACAACATACGGACTCTGACTACCACCAAGTATGGAGACTAGAGACGTATCTAGTAGTGTTCACGTCGATGGCAACTATTAAGCGAAAGCCAGGCTGGTATTAAGATGACTGAGCAAAGAACCTATATCGCCTACAATCTCGAACACTTTATTCCCAAATAGCTGGGTTACAGAAATGCGCCACTAGTATAATTGCAGATAAGAGTTCTTCTTATATGCTGCGATCACCTATATTTGTTGATGATTAAAGTTTAATAATTTGAATAAATATTTGTGGTCTCTTACTAAAAGGCCAAAATTAAATAAAAAATTGGCTATAGAAACCCGACTCTTCTAAATGTACGTACCTATATATGTACAAAATTCTAAGTTTAGAAATACTTTATCTCACACAAGTTAGCGTGAGTTGCTAGGGGCTAAATTATCAACTAACCACTCGGCCATGTTAATGTATCCTCCCATTTATACCCTTACAGCCTGGGGTACCATAAGCTAAACTAAACTATTATAAACTTCATGATTAAATATGATAGGTTCTACGTGCGGTCCTTCACACATGTCATCCACTTAATGGTTGCCACTAGTAGAGAGGTCTGGGTGTTAATGTTGGGGATAGTCGAGTTCAGATATTTTTTAGGAAAGAGAACCGAATATCGAGCTTATCAGTTAGCTGAAATTCATACTAATACTACGTGATTTGGATTCCACGTGAGGCTGTAGGTCTCTAAGATGTTGTAGCTATTGAACTTTTAATAAAATGCTCTTTCTACGGAAAAGTCAACCTTACTAACAATGACTACACTCGTTCAGATGAACAATGTGCTCCTCATATTTGACCATACCTTTACGATCGCCGACTTAATGATGATCAATGAATAAAAGTAATGAATAATAATGTCGTTTCAGTGCTTCTAGCTAATAAGGCATGCATTGCGTTAGTTTTGAAATAATGAATGTTTAGATAACCTGGAGCTTTAATCGTAGTACTAACTTGATCCCGGAAGTATTCAAACTCTTATCTAACATTTAAGATTTAATTTGGTTGATTCTTAGGAAACATCCTGATATTTAGATCTCAATAGTATCGATACGTTAATATTATCACTACAAGTATATAATTGTAAACACAATAATACCTGCACTGGTATCCAGAGGCTCGAAAATCTACTAGTAAAATAGCATATCTTATATCACAAAAGAACTTTTAGTAATGTTGAAATGTAGAATTTTTATTTGGTATAACAAACCTACCAATTTGTTTTTCCAAATAAATTGGTAGACTTAAGCGGCCAATACCATGACTAATAACTAAATATTCCGGTGATGACATCGTCAAGGTGCTATTTATATCAAGTTATGTCAAGACACTCAGAGATTTAACTGAGGACGCTACATGGCAGTTGGGGTGAAAGGTTGCAGATGTAAATATTGTTGATAACACAGTGGTGGTTGTTACTGGAACATTACATTGTTTACCAATTATTAAAACATTATATATGAACTTTAGTACAAATGTTATAATTTCAAAGGCAAAAACTTAACTGTTTATATTCAGACTTACGTAATATAAGTTTTAATGTAAAAACTGAAAAGTAGGTGACAAAGTTGACTGCTGACTTTGCTATTTCTACAGTTTTCTACTATTTAGTTTTACTTGATTCTATCCAATATTTATGTATTGGTTAAAATATTAACCAAAAGTTTGAGAACCAATTATGTATTTTAAGGCTAGTTAAAATTGTAAAATTTATGCGTATTGAAATAAAAAACATTCCTATAGTCAAAACTTCTTTCAATTAAGTGCAAAAATCAATCCATGGGATGAATCGTACTACTATTTTAATTAAAAAATTGTTCTACAATATTTTAGAACAAGGTTCAATTGATTTTTTTATCTTAAACAAGCTATATCATTTATTTAGTAACCAATGTTTGCCTATTAACAAAATATACATATGTGCTTTTTAAGGACAATGTATTTGTACATTTTGCAACCTTACATTATATCTAGAACCTCCTAAATACTTTTGGCCTCATTAGGAAATGTTAATAACTTGTACGTGTATGGGTGGGTGGGCAGGTGGGTCATCTTTGTACATGGATGCATAGGTGGGTCACTACTGTACGTGGATGGGTGGGTGGGTCACCACTTTACGTGGATGGGTTTGTGGGTCACCATTGTACGTGGATGGGTGGGTGGGTCACTACTGTACGTGTATTGTACCACTTACAGTGGTGCTTATGTGCTGTGTTATATTTACATCCAATATTGTTCTTTTTTCAAGGTTAATTTTATGAAAAAGCTTATAGGCACTAAATTGAGTCTTCTGTGAAGATTTTCTACAGATTTTCAAATAATGACAGTCATTATTATTAGATTATAAACATATTAAATTATTTGTAGATCACCTTACTAGTTTACAAGATATGTTTATTTACGCATTACAATAAGAGAAAGGTTTTATTTTTGCAATAAACTGCAGAATATTTATTTTACTGTAAAAGAATCGTTTGAGGAATTTTGGCTCGCAGTCTGGTGTGTTGAACTGGCTGGGTTATTATTCATCAAAACAATACTCCAACAACACTGAAGGGTTGATATGACATTTCAGTGAAACCCTGTCACCACTATCTGCGGGGAAGTAGCTATCATGTCACGAACAAAAACCACTGTAATGGTACCAAACTAAGTACGTGAACTTGTATCACCTCAAATGTCATCACAATTAATTGTGTTTATAGTTGTTGGAAAGGTACAACTGAGTACACGTCAACTTTGTCTGTGTCAGGATTGAAGCAGAAAGAGAACATACGTTATAAAAGAACATTTATAAAATGTGAATACTGAGAATACGAGAAACACGTAAAGCTGTGAGTCCCTTAGTTGCCCTGGCTATTAAGCTATTAAAAAATAGCCCTTTCTGAGATACAGTCGACCTTAGTAACAATGACTACACTCATTGTTCATCCACACTAATTCGCCAGTCATATTTACCCATATCTTGACGATCAGCGTCTTACTGATGAATAACCAAAATTGTTATAAAGTAATTCAACACTTATACACCCATATTACCACTGTAGGTGTATGGGTGGGTGGGTGGGTCATTATCCCTGTAGATGTATGGGTGGGTCATTACCACTGTATGTGTATGGATGGGTGGTTGGGTCATTACCACTGTACGTGTATGGATGGGTGGGTGGGTCATTACCATTGTATGTGTATGGATGGGTGGGCGGGTCATAGTATTAAGTCCAGAAGTTGTATTATAGTGGACTTAATACTACTTCTGGTTTTTGCTCTAAAAAAACTCCACGTTTTTATTTTATGTCTACTAGTAAATTGTAATAAAAATTAGTACCATTTGTATCTTATAGTATTCAGTTAGTAGAATTGTCCGTATATGGCCTACGCTATTATCTTTCTTATTCCATCAAGTGCACTATAAAGACACTTTGACTGTCTAGTGCCTACTTAATATATCTTTATGTATTTTTGCACAATGATTTGTTAAGTATTGCCTTATTGGAGTGTAAAATAGGAATACACTGTACATTTAGATAACGTGTTGTACGTTTGAACATGTTTTTGTATCGTTTTTCTGTTATAAATATAATAACACAACACTTTTATTCTACAGTTACTGCCAACACCAATAATTCACTAGCGAAAATTCAAATACTTGATGAATAAAATGTTAAAGTCATAATTTATCAGTAACTTTACTAATTAATAGATCATGAAGTTACTAATGTTTTTATATTTTCAGTTTTCAAACTAGTTTAGATTATGTAGTCTTGTACTTCCTGTAATGATGGTAAACTTTCCGTGATTTTCTATTTTTACAGAAGCTTTGAAAATTACTTGGCTTTAATTAAACGTTAGAAACCCGGTAACAGTTAGTATATTTTTATATGAGGGTCTCAAATGATACAGGATAGCCCTGAAAAACAATAATTACCAATCGTTTTATAAATGTTTAATAAGCGGCAAATGGGAATGTAGTCGGATAAGAAATCTCACACAGTTTTTATCTAAGAGATAGAACTGTTAATGTTAATGAGGGAATGCTGTTTATAATGTTGATATTAAAATGTTGACCTATCCAATTAACGATGGACTTATCAGGGTAAAAATAGTCATGTTTTATTCTAGATTTATCATTATATTTCTCAATGGCTTGTGTTTTTCTTTTTTTTACCGAACATCATGAATGGATCTGTTGTCTCAAGATAAATTATTTATACCACTTTCAAAGCCTATTAAAGGATTTAAAGTGTAAAAATTTAAATTTAAATGTGTTGTAAACAGCAAAAAAGTTGTGCGTTAGTTAAATAATACTCAGTACTTTGAGCACAACTGTTATTTAAACTGACACACTTATATATATATATATTATATTCGTCAGACGTCCCTTTTTTCAAATTAACAAGTATATTAAGTGTCTACAGGTACACAATTTTCTTATTGATACAATAAATTAGAAGTGTTCTACAAATGTTTGTCAGATTCCCCCCAAATAGAAACTGTATGTTATACAGCAGTAATCACATAACCTAACCTAACCTAATAACCCTAATTTAACTGGAATATTGTTACGTTGACTGTCAATTATCCTAGCTTGCTGTTTACTTTGGATTGAACTTTTATACTTTTCAAACAGGAAAACCTTTTGTTATAATAAACTTATGACTGATTTAAACTATATTATTTTACTTTAAATTAACAATATTTTGAAATTATCATCAAAAATATATTTTTAAAGTGCCAAATCAGTAAATTAATGGAATTCAAGTCTCTATTCCAACTCCTCTTACATTAATACACTCGTTAAATGTATTTCATACAGGATAGCTCATATGGTCTGGCGATTCAGATAAAAAATGTATAATATGAAGAAAAAAAGAAGAAAAAACTATTAATCCAGAGTACAGTTAAATTATTTCCAGTTTATTTAGTCAAAATATTTGTTATGTCATATTTAGAAGCCAGTTGTAACATTTACGTACTATACACAATGTGAACGTGGACACTCTTTTAACGTTACTATTTACGTCATAGAACCTATATAATAAAAAATATATTTCTCTTTAAGAATGGTATATTTTTTAAATTATATTCTAATTATATAAGGTGGAAAAGAGGACGGTTAGTTACCAGAACTGGACAAACACAAAGTAAGGTTGGGACTAAGCTTGGCTTAAATAGGTCTGAGTAAAAAAACTAATACTAACAAACAAATCATTATAAAATATTTTAAAACACCAGTATTTTTAGTAATGCAAAAGATATAAATGAAGATTTTAAGTATAAATAAACTATAAAATCCCTAAGTAATTTGAAATACGTTATATTTGCATGTCACTAACTATTCTCCACCATTTTAATCAGCTGACTGGCCGTAACTAAGGGAATGAGGCGGTATTCGGGTTAAACTCCCGGCGTGACCTTGAAGATGTTACCCATTTGTCAATCACGTGGTACATAAGGCGCATTAAGTGATTGGCAACACTTATAATAAAAAAAGGCTTTTCTAAGCAGCCAAGGGGAACTAAATCTTAAATGGAAACCTGTCGTTATCAAAAGCCATAAGAAATTTATTTATTAATACAATCAGTAAACAATGTGTATAAAAAAACAAGACGATATCAGACGCCTTTTTGAATTTATATAATTTGCAAAGTGGGGTTTGTTATAAGGAATTTTGTCATTTTTAATATGGTTTAGCAGGCCTTAAAGGGCCTGTTATTAAATTAATAGTACTACTGTACGTGAATAGGTAGGCTGGTGGGTCAATACTACTGTACGTGAATAGGTAGGCTGGTGGGTCAATACTACTGTACGTGAATAGGTAGGCTGGTGGGTCAATACTACCGTACGTGTATAGGTAGGCGGGTCGGTCAATACTACTTGTACGTGAATAGGTAGGCTGGTGGGTCAATACTACTGTACGTTTATAGGTGGTCGGGTGGGTCAATACTACTGTACGTGAATATGTAGGCGGGTCGGTCAATACTACTGTACGTGAATAGGTAGACCGGTGGGTCAATACTACTGTACGTTTATAGGTAGGCTGGTGGGTCAATACTACTGTACGGAATAGGTGGTCGGGTCGGTCAATACTACTGTACGTGAATAGGTAGACCGGTGGGTCACTACTACTGTACGTTTATAGGTAGGCGGGTCGGTCAATACTACTGTACGTGAATAGGTAGGCCGGTGGGTCAATACTACTGTACGTGTTTAGGTGGGCGAGTGGGTCAATACTACTGTACGTGAATAGGTGGGCTGGTAGGTCAATACTACTGTACGGAATAGGTGGTCGGGTGGGTCAATACTACTGTACGTGTATAGGTGGTGGGTGGGTCATTACTACTGTACTTGTATAGGTGGGCGGGTGGGTCAATACTACTGTACTTGTATAGGTGGTGGGTGGGTCAATACTACTGTACTTGTATAGGTGGGCGGGTGGGTCAATACTACTTTACGTGAATAGGGTTCCTACGTTTTTTGCAAGAGAATATTACAAGGATCTATCGTATCAGATGCCTTACAGGATTCCATTGCTTTTTAAAGTAGGTGGATGTATTGGCCTTTCTCATTACTTAGATGGTATATGAATCTTATTATTTTTGTAATTTTTGTTAAGTAGAAGTTGTAATAATTATTTCTTGTTTTTAAGAAGCATATCATTACTAAAACGTGTATAAACTCGTTTTGTGTATAAAAATTTACATAATGTAATATTGTTGATAGTAATAATATTTGTTTTTAAAATATGACTGTCATTTAATGATAAAAAATTATTTATATTAAAGTGTGTTTTATTTCTGTGTACTTTTTGTATTATTTTTAGATTTCTAAATATGGATCATTTTATTATTTAAATACCTCATCTGCTTAAAACCAATATAAAGGCATATAGGGTACATTTGTTGATATGTCATATTTATTACAAAGATAAGATATCATTTCAATAAATGTCCATCAACGATAGGGTGCCCCCCTCTCCGTCGTGTCTAGTCACTGGAACACTCAATGCTGATGCCGCACTCAAGTAACAGCTGACGCAGCACTGTATGTCATGTAGTAGGTATCCTACTAGACGGACATTTTTAATATTTTATTCCCTAGAGTACATATAATTTTTTTACTGCGCATTATTTATTTAAATGTTTTTAAAAACCATGTCAGGACTTTGGATTTTGCTTCTTCTAGCTGCCCTTACAGGTACACAAAGTTTTATATTTAATTAATTGTAATTTGTGAACTTATTTGTATGCAAAAATCAAGTCGTTTATATCTTCTTAATCTATGAGCAGTTGTAGTAACAAATCAAAAGATGTTTAATTAATGTTTATTCAGAAAATTTATGGATCTTCTGATTTAATATTTCATTATTTTTATAACTTATAGTTTTTGGATATCTTATAACACTACCGACAAAAATTTCCTAAATAGTTTTTTTCTAGATTCTTCTGGTCTGGGATGGTAAAAGTGGTTCGCCAAAATTAACCATCATAATAATTGTAAATGTTGTACTTATGTTGTAATAAACATGTGTTGTGTGGTGTTTACTTGTATTGTAAAAATGTATACTGTCTAAATTAAAACTTTATAACACCAGTTTCTTAATTATGATTAAAAATATGCTTAAAAAGGCATGACATTTTTCGTAATTTGTATTATTTATTTGAAGAGTTCACGTGATGTGTTTAAGACTTACATGTATTAGAAATTAGTATTTCTAATACATGTAATACAAGTGTTTGATAATTTTAAATATATAT
The DNA here is from genome assembly GCA_035578905.1 of Stictocephala bisonia. Lineage (NCBI taxonomy): Eukaryota > Metazoa > Arthropoda > Insecta > Hemiptera > Membracidae > Stictocephala > Stictocephala bisonia. The sequence goes on along the minus strand of JAQJVL010001253.1, from coordinate 93,285 downwards.
GCTAAGTAGACAAACGGCTCATTACATATTTAAATAGTTTTGTACAGATTTTTAACAAGTTTCCTGTGAGGAACATTACAAGATGATTATTTTGCGTCGATAGTTAATTGTTTCATTTAGGCTACTAAGACCAATTACTCTGAAAAATATTTATGGTTTAAACAAAGCAATTTCAATAATAAAATGATGATAAACACGTGTATTTCTGTTATATGTTTATAATATTAGTATTTATATTCAATTACACTCTTAGGAAAGTACGTTTAGAACGTTAGCTTTAGATGTAGCAACGTTCGCCCATGGATTTAACCTAATATTAACAAGTTAGCCCCTATGAGTATCTGTAAGATACACATTTAACTTTTACCTCCAGAAGCTGATGTATACTTAGATATGACTTGATATTTCGCTAGCCGCAGACCTATCCAACAGTGTGTTTAAAATAATGTTAGCTGAGTATCCGAGAGTAACTCAGGTATTAAAACAGACTCTTAAGAGAACATCCTACAAATACTCATGGGCTGTGTGGAATGCTTGGGCGTGTATAGAATATATATACATGGAGTAAAGGGGAAGTTGATGTAAAATAAGCATGAGCTGGGTGGACGTTTCTGCTATAATAGGCCTGGGAGTGAAAGTGTTAATAGTCGGCACAAGTGGGATAGTCTGTAACCTAACTACTTGGGGACAAAGTTGTGGAGATTGTACTCGATGGATACTATGCTCAGTACTCTTATACTGACAAGGCGTCAGGTTGCAATCGATGTGGACACTACTAGAGAAGTCTGAGGTGTCCGTGTTGGGTGGTACTCAGTGTCTAAATGTTGTGCAGGGAAGAGAGCTGAGTTTCAGAGTTATCAGTAAGCTAAAAATCATAGCAACACTACGTGGTTCAGTCCACGTAAAGCTGTAGGTTCCTTAGTTGCCCTAGTAATGGTCCTTCCTTAGCTAATGCGAACGCAGTTAATAACAAGACTACACAAACCATCCATACTCACTATACACTCATATAATAATTCACATTTGTCTTAAAATATGCTCAAGTCGCTGTCGGAATCTCATACATCTAAATAAAAAATATTTATTACGTCAGTTGACTTGACCAGAGGGTTCTGACGTTATCGGAAGATAACGGAGTCAAGCAACATCGAGCGTGGCTGTCCCTTGGATGGGTGACCGTCTGAGTGATCCCGTACTTGCACGCAGCTCGCCTGCCTGGTCACTGGCGGTGGTTCGGAAGTCACCCCTAAGCCGTTGTGACTTAAGGGTGACTTCCAAGAAATTACAAAATGATTTTTAAAAAAATTAAAAAATGACTTACAAAAACTCTCTAACACTTAACACTCACTCTCCGGGTTAAGTGTTAGAGAGGGCTACCTAAAGGTTCTCAGTTCGATCCCAATCAGAGTCTTGATACATTTTGAGAAGGATCAGCTGATAACCACCGGCTGTTCATTTGTTATTGGGCTATTAATTAATGACACTTTCTAAGGAATAGTCGGCCTTAGTTTGTAACAATGACTACATTCACTCATCTAAACTCATCACACTCATTCGAAATCCATATTCGCCCATATCTTGACGATCGGCGTCTTATGAATGAATAAATAAAAATAAATAACCCTAACTTTGCCTGGAAAATAAGACGATCCTTAACTTTAAACTAATGTTATGTGTTCCAGAGGCTTATCAGCCAGCTTTACTGATTACCAACAAAAGTGGCGTTTTTTATCATAACGTAACGACAGGAAAGGTGAAAACTGTTATACCATTTTCATTTGGAGCAACGTACGTTGATTACAACAGGGATAAGGAAATTTACGCTATTCTTAACAGCTCTAAGCCTGAAGCCCACAAAATTGTAAGGTATGTGACTGTTATCACAGTTGATGACATTTTTGTCTAAACAAATATAATTGTTTTCTATTTATTGCTTATAATTTTTCAGGAAACAATATCTAAATCAAATATCATACAATTTTCTTAAATGAACTGGTAATTTTTTTAGTTTTTGTGAATGTCACATGTTTAACCACCCAGTGCTTATTTATTTTAAATAATAAATTAATATTTACACTATCAATTCATACACTACCAATTTTTATAAATATTCACAATGTAACTATATCAGGCACTGCTGTATAGAATTTTACTTTTTATGCTATCTGAAACATTAGTTTACAATTTACCCATCATGTGTAAATTTCTTTTTATTTTATTTTTTTTTTTCTGATACGTAGTACGAAAGAACAGATTATATGTTATATACAACGTATAAGTCAGAAAGATTTGAAATTCTGAATATTGGAAGAAATTTTACTAGCAAAAGCTTCAATTTAACATAAAAGGAAGTGTAATTACCTAAAAATAAAATATTGTATCATACGCTTTTCTTTCAAATGTACACTAATTGTTCTTCGCAAATTTTTGTTACAACTACAGATAAATTGTATACATGAAGGAAAACAACAAAAATACTGTTTTAAAATATCTACGTTTTAACACTTAAAACTTATAAAGATGTTTATCAGTATATAATGTTATAAACTCAAACAATTCCAAAATTATTTTTTTTAGGGTTCAGTTTCGAGACAAGTTGGTCAATCATGAAACTTGTGAACCTACATTTCTACCTGATTGGTAAGTAGACCTAACTAATATATTCTACCTATACCACATAATTAGGGTGAATTATGTATAAAAATACCTCTTAGATACACAATAAAACCAATCCGCTGTAGGACACTACTAAATAAAACAGGAACATATTTTGTTAGTTGTTATTTTGTTCTAGTTTGAGTATTTACGACTCTTCATATCTATAAAATCACATATTTGGTTTGTTTATTTTTTATTAAATATAACTTGTGCTCGTTCTTCTCAAATATTATTGTTTAATACTGAAGTAATCATTTATTACTTTGTTGTGTTTATTTTTCAATTTAAAATGTAAAAATTGTGTAAATGTAAATAAATTTGTTGTAAACTGGCATTCATATTAAAATTGTGGGCATGCCATGACTGTTAGATTCGTTAATGATTTAATTTTTTTACGTGAAAGTTTTATCCGATCGAAACTTTCGTATTTTGTAAGTTCACCAACATTGTTCATTAGCGTAGTTGATAAATCAGCTTTTAAGCTAAATATTCTCAGTTCGACCCCACTCAAAGATATAATATTTTTAAAGGGATCAGCTGATAACCACCAGTTTACAGCTTGTCTCACCACCGTTATATGAGGTGGTGTGTCATCGTCTAGTAGTTAGTAGCAATGACTAGACTGGCTCATCTAAACTTGTTAAAAATCAATATTCGTCCTGTTGAGATGATTGGCGCCCTTTAAGAATAAATTAATAAATGAATAATATAATAAATAACTATAATTAGTAACAGTAATAGGCGCTGCCTTTTTGTTTAAAATTTAATATGTCCTGCAATTAAAGAAATACTTGTTGCGTTCTCGTAAGATGTATTAGAATTTTAACTATAGAGTTTATGCTCTGGCATTAAATTATACGTTTTGGTCTTGAAAGTTCAAGATTTTGGAGAAACATCTACCCCACGAGGCTGCAGGCCGAACTTCCCTCACGAGCGTATTGAGTGACGGGGATGGTGCGCGAAGCGTGCAGGGGTGTCCCCTAGTCTATTAAAAGACTAAATTATATTTGATTACTGTAAAATCAATTAAATTTATTTCACGTCAAATAGTAATTTTACTTTACATATTCTTTGAAGATAATAATGAAAATAAGTTGCAGGGCCTTCAACTACTTCCTTCTTTGCAGTAATAGTAGTTTAGTTCATTAGTTTTAAACAAGTAGAAACATTTAATTTATAAAACTGTTTAAAAATAATTCACTGTTATCTATTTGTATTATACTATATCATATACTTAAATGAGTATAATTAATATATTTGGAGTAACATTATTTCATTTTAGTTTTCAAGAAATGCTTTTGCTACCAAAATTTACAGCACTGGCAGGTTATTAAATAAATCTAATTTAGATTAATCTCCAATCAAAGTAGTGCAAGTTTTATTTCATACGTAACATTTAACTAATAATGTATCTAGTCTATGTTTACTCTAGGTAGTGTTAAGTGGTAGATGGTATGAACAATTCTGATAGTAGATTTTTGGGATACTGATTTGGTAGTAAATAGATAGTAGTAGAATAATAGTAAATAGATGGTAGTAAATAGATTTGGTATAAAATGATAATAAATATTGTTCATTTACTGTTTTCATATATATATATATATATATATATATATATATATATATATATATATATATATATATTTAATTATTTTCTTTACACAATTATTTAAGCTATGATTTCCTCTAGATTTACTGTATAGAGAAATGTTAGCAGTAACAATAAACTTTTTTAATGTCGTTCAGCTGAACAACATTTTCATTCGCAAATATAAATTATTTGTACTCGTAATTCTGCTTTCAGGTGTATATATGATAAGAAATGTGCGGTGTTTTGCAGTAACCTAGACTTTGAAAATATTTCACAAGTAATAATGCCAAAAAACTGTATGTATGCCAGCAATTTGGTTGTGGATTGGAAAAACGACAACCTCTACTGGTCGTGCCAAGTGCCGTCCAAATTTCCCAAGTTCTCAATAAAAAGGGCCAACACGAAAGGGAAACTGGAAAAACAGTTGAAGGAAATTATTAACGGTAAAATATGGGACATGAAAATAGATCCTTATGTCAGGTAAGCACTTATTATAAAATGTATACTAGATCCGAATATTCTGGCTTTTGAAATATAGTACCTATATATATATATATATATATATATATATATATATATATATATAGAGAGAGAGAGAGAGAGAGAGAGAGAGAGAGAGAGAGAGAGAGAGAGAGAGCAAAGATAATATTAGCTCGATTTTTAAAACCTCATGATTTATATGTGTACAATAAATTAAACTTGCAGATGTATGGGAACAATTTCGAATTTAATTAAATATAATAATCACATACGATATTTACGAGCTTTAATTAAAATAATACAATAATATCACAGATTGTCGGCGCAGAAACTATGTGTATCCGAGTTTAAAGGCTTGCCAAAACACGAAGAGGCCTATGAAAAATCCAATCACACCTTTTTTTACGCGCTGATTGTATTTTATGACAAATGCAGTTTTAAGTTATATTATAAGTTTTATTAATTTCTATACAAGTTGGACAAACAAGTACCGGAACTAGTTTTCACTGTACATCAACTTAACACTTTTACTATTAAAAAACCTTAATATGTATCGAATTTATATTTTAATGCATGGTTGAGCGGATTTTTTCAATAAAACTTATAATTAACAAACTTTTAGCGTTAAAAAATAAAGAAAAGAAAACTTTTCATCAATCTCCTGAGACAACCTTTTCTTGAATTCTAGTGGTTGTAGAATTAATTACTTGGTCAAGCTATAATATTCATTAAAGTTATTGTTTCTATAAATTACTGTTACACGCGTAAGTAAATGCAGTGATATTGAATTTATTTAAATAATTTTAAATGTATCAATAAATAACAGGTCGACCATATTATGAATGCAATACAACAAGTGGTTTTTGACTAATAAAGCGTAAAGTTGATATTCAGTGATATGTTAAAAGTCCGGCACTTTTTTGTTTCAACTTTGATAAACATTTTTAATACTTATAATAACATTTAAACATTCAAATTTACAAAAAAACGAGGAAAACAATCGTGTGATTTTATTTTTAGTAAATAACTTTCAAACTCGAACACATGATTTCTACGCCGACACAAAACATTACACAGTATCCCTAGCAAGGGGGCTGTCAGTTATAAAGGGGATTTTAACTCCTATTACATAAAAATCATTGCTTGCAAACTCAAAGTGATTTTAAGATTCAAACCAACCTAATAGCATTTTTACGCATCTGTATATATTTTGAAATAATATATAAATTAAAATCCTGTTTTCCGTTAAATGTGAACATAATAAAAGTTACTAAAACAAACAGACAGCTATATATTTCGTAAAACTCAAGGAACGTTTACACTTGTCCAGTGCACGAAACGTACAGATGTGTAAAATTTATCCTACCCTAATTCAAGAAATGAGGAAACAATCTTTTATAATTTGTTTTTTTCTGTATAACTAATAATAATTTAGACTTAACTTAAACTGTCAGTACTTATGTGTTATAAATTAGGTTACATATCATATTAGTTTTAAAAACTAGATAAATCAGTAAGGGGAGTAAAAATAAATAACTTATAACATCCACATAGTTTATATATTTCATCCAGCCCGATCACGAACCTGCGAGATTCAGTGGAGAAGAAATCTGAGGAAGTAAATCATTACTTAACCCAGTTCATCACCGGCCACGGCTTCTTCCAGGCTTCCCTAGAGAAGGTAGGAAAGGTCGAGAGCTCGGAGTGTCGTTACGGAGACTATGAGCATGACGACGTCCTACACACCTTCCAGTGCAGGAGATGGGAGGCAGAAAGAAGAGAGCTGGAAGTCATCAGCTCTCTCCCTCCCACTATTGTACGACAATTGATTCTCAGCCGAGTAGTCTGGAACAGCGTAGCTGCTTACGTAGAGAGGGTGCTGAAGCAAAAGAAGAGTGAAGAAACTTAATGCGGTATCGGCATTACTAGTCATGGTGGAAAAAACCGTAGTAGTAACCCAGTGAGGGTTCATGTAGGCACCCTCTTAAAGTAATGAGGCAAGCGGTTCCGGGAGGGAATTCTGTCTGTACCGATGGGTTTTTAGTGAGTGAGAGTCCCACACACCAGGTGACTGGAATAAGAGAGCCTGACGGTCAATAATACATTTTCCCTTCGTAAAAAAAAATATATATATATATACTTAACCTAGCCCAATGACAGGTTACTATTTTTCGTTTTAATCCTATGTATTTTCAATACTAATTTTGTAACTCCCATAAAATTATTAAAATTTTATAATTTCTAAGTAAATTGCACAAGAAATCATCTATTGGCCATTAACTTAAATGATATTGTTGTCATTCAAAACAATATTACTCGATTGTGGACTCATTTTTATAAAGAAATACATTTACCTCGGTTTCAATATCAGCAGTATAGTGGAGCAGTGCTGTAACCCACCTACTTGGGGTAAAGTATTAATTGAAGGCAATAGGTTCTACCACGGTATTCTACATACCATGGGTTCTGCGCTAGGTTTTCTTAATGTTAAGGTTTAGTGCAGCCATAATCGGTGGTCGGCACTCTGGTGGCGCAGTGCTGTAACCTAGCTACTTGGGGACAAAGTGTTTGGGAGATTGTAGGCGATAGGTTCCATGCTCGGTTCTCTTAATACCGACATCAATATAGACACTACTAGAGAAGTCAGGAGTGTCCGTGTTGAATGGTAGTCAAGGCTCGGGTGTTGTGTAGGGAAGAGAACTAAGTGTCAAACTTGTCAGTTAGCTGAAAATCAGACCAACACTACGTGGTTCGGATTCCACGTAAAACTGTAGGTCCCTGGCTATTGGGCTATTAATAAATAGTCCTTTCTGAGCTAAGTCGAACTCAGATAGTAACAATGACTACACTCGTTCATCTACACTCATCACACTCATTCACGCCTCATATTCACCCATATCTCTACGATCGGCGTCTTAGAGATGAATAATGAATAATTAATAATGAATAATCAGCATCGCCTAGGTCATTGCGTCCCATCCCTGCGCGGGTAAACGACCGAGGGGCCAATCCAGGTTGTCCAGGAAGGACTAGAATGGCAGATCATTCGCTTGTAGGTGAATTTAGGTCCTTTCTTTGGAGTCTAGAAGTACTAGATTGTTCTCCAGGATCGCCATCGCCAGTTCCAGAATCTTCGTATAAAGACACCCTCGGCCGACCGACTTGACAGGCAGTCAATATTCAGTGAGTGACATAGTCAGACCCAGTGGATGTGACAGTGACAGTCTAGTTACAGTGACAGTGCTGTGATAGTATACCGAGCAGTGGCAGACACTAGATGGACAGTGTGACAACAAGTAATACAAATTGTTTTATACATTAGTGATTAATTTAAGAGTCGAAATAGTGTCTAAAATACAATTTAAGTTTGTAAATATTTAACAGTGTGTAATTTAGTGATTTAGAACTTGTAAATAAAAGTAACTAACAATTAGTAGCCAGAAGTGGAATCGCCTTATTTATTTAGGACCCTGTTGGACCATACCATTAATATCGACATGACGTCCGCTCAGTGGTTGCTATTGGCGTGGACACTACTAGGAGTGTCCATGTTGGATGGTAGGCAGGGTCCGAACGGAACATAATTTATGTAGGAGAGATAACAGAGTAACTTGTCAATAAGCTGAAAACCTGACCAATATTGTGTGGTTTGGATTTGGAATCCGTAAAGTTGTTTGTTCCTTAGTTGATATAGCTATTGGGCTAATAATAAAATGCCCTTAAGTTAAACTAAGTTAATAACCATACTACACAGGTCACCCCCACTCATCTTACGCTTATATTAAGACCATTCATATTCGCCTTAACATGCGCACAAAGTTGAGGCGTCATCTCATACCTGAAAATACATTTCTTTTAAATACGTTATTTTAAAATTCTTATGTAAAGCTTTTTACAATTATAATTTACACTATTACAAATTCACTATACAATGTTTTATTGTTTGTTAGAGTCTTAAACATATAATGATAGTTATTGTCAATTTTATTTGAAAACTTTATAACTATACCCTTTTGTATTTAAGATATACCTATAATATTTATTTTATATAGTTATTAAAGGGAAACATTTTCCTCTTATGTAATAGAACAGAGAATAATATTTTGTCAACGTAGATTTTATGTGAGATTTTGGAGGATTTTTGTGTTTTTAAAGAACTAAAAACAGTTAAAGTTTTTAGAGGTAACATTTTATTTGAATTTAGTTCTTAACAAGTTATTATAAAGGCTCAATTTGTCGGTCGGTAACGTTCTATTAAAACTAGATGTTTTCTCTAGCTATTACTGTAGGTTACACAGAATGGAAATTTATAGCAGTAATTAATAGTTAATATGTTTATTTAAATATCTACCTCATAATTGGTAGCCAATAGTAATGTTTAAAAACCGAGGTGCAATCGTAATTGATAAATTCAATAATTATAGGCTTTGTAATTGATTTTTTGACTTAATTTCAACAACGTATGATTGTTAAATATTGTGACGTTTTTTATACGTCCTAATTTATAAATAATTAATCACTATGTGGGTTTTACAAATAAGCAACACGATATACTAAACAATTACTAAATTTATTGAATATATAAAATTAACTTATTATAATTAAATGTATTAATTCCTTAACTTAAACTATTGTGAAAAGTACAATTTACTATTAGGCCTACTGTTACAGTTAAACTAATTTATAATTACAATCTTAGATGGCATCAATAAATGGTAATCAATTACAACTACTAATTGCAAAGTGACTTTACTAAATTCCCTTCTTTTAATTACAATTCCTAGCTCTATAAAGTGGCTTTCCTAGATTCTCTACTATTATTTACAATTACTGACTACTAATTGACTTTACTAGATTCCCTACTACCTACAGTCCAAAGCTAACAGTTCACTCACAGTTTCTTCAGTGTCCCTTCAGAAGTCGTCCACAAGTACCACACTGCTCCTTCGTTGATCCCCACAACGAACCACTCACCGGTAACTTCTCCGTAGACCACTTCACTCGCACTGCAGAACTGTCGCCGCAAACACCCGGGCTGTAGGCTCTAGACTCACTGACTGACTGACTGACTCTGGTATCCGAGCCATATATATCACCTGCAGGTCTCCATCTAGAAGCTTCTTGAATTCCCCTGCGCCCGAAGTTCCATGACAGAGCTGGCTCGTGAACCTAGAACCTTCTAGAAGTCCATTGAAGAGGTAAGGGGCGTTCATGCGTAAGCCATTGTGCCCCAAAGGTTGTAAACAAGCAGGGCAGGTGGTCAGCGACCCATCCATTACTTCCGCATCACCGGTTCCCAGGATAGAGGCCACTCTAGATGTCACAATATATATTTTGTCGTAGTTTCCAAATTAAGTCTTTAAGTTCACAAAATATTTATTGACATTAAGAGCCATAGAATATTTTTATTTTTAAAATGGTCTGATAAAGTTGTCTTTTTTAGCAAACTATTCTGGCTGCTTGAGAGTTTCCCAGACAAGACAGTGAGTGTAATAAGTTCAAATCTTGACGCTGGAAACGATGTGACTCTTTACACATTTGAAGCGACCCATGAAATACCTAGTGCCAAAATTACATTAGACATTCACAACCAGAAGCTATACTTGTCACAAGGTCAGGACAACCTGGTGTGTATGAATTATGATGGGACTGATGAAAAAGCAGAAGACCCAACTTTGCTGAGGGAACCATTTGATACAGATCTGAGTGTACGTATATCCTTTCGTTAAGTTAGTATAGATTGGCCGTGTAGAAAACGATCTACTGAATGCACTGGATTGAGAGGGATGCACTGAGTGGTAGATGTGAGATGAAGAACTACTCTTCCCCCACTGCCTAACTTCATTTAAAAATTAGGATGACGTAACGCCGTGTGCTGATGGAGCAGTAAGCAAGCCCCACTCCCTACGTCTTTCGTATCAGAGACTATTAGTTGGTTTGATTGTACAAGCTTAGAAGAATTAAATTAAATCATTGTTGTTTTGTGTTAAAATTACAATTTATAATAACAATGGCACAAAGAATACTAAATAGACCTAAAGAAACGTAGTACAGTTCGTTAAAGTTATTTTGTTTGACAAACCACTGTTGTGGGAGTTGAACACTTGAATGTGAGAGTTAGTCTCCCCGTGATGTACGGCAGCTCAACGGTGGAACGATTCCCCTCTGCTGATTGTACCCCTACATGTGCTAAATATAAAACGCAGTTTACTTACTGCCCAGCCCTATCATACAGCTGTTTTAGTCTGTGTTATATTTTCATGAGACTACAGTAATGCTTCACAATGGACAGTAAAACATCTGATAATTTGAGACACGACATTTCAAATTGAATGAGAAATGTATCTGAGTACCTATAAAATCATTGGTATAGCTATCACAAAGGTCGGAAAATATTAATGTTTGATATTATTTATTTGATAGTTTGAAATTATTTTAACATAAACAAATTATCACATATTTAAATAACACTAATCATAAGTAATGAAGAGCTGCGTTTGAATATATTGTTCAAATTTAACTCTCAATTTATTTTAAATCATATGCAAATGAAGGATATTAAATTTAGTTTTTTTATGATTTTACAGTCACTATTGGATCATTTTAGCCATTTTCGGTAAATCCTTTTCGTATTCTTCTCCTTTATCTTTCTCCAATATTCTTTCATTTTTTCAGATCTTTCCTTTCTTGTTTGATCTAAAAACACCCTTATGCATGTTGACCTATTCTCTTGCTTAAGTTGAATCTAATATCTCTGTCTTTTAGGACGCTTATTTTTTCTGTTTTGTACATCTATTGTTAGGCCAAGTTCTTGTATGTCCTCTTTTATTTCTTTTATCCAATTATCTACTGTTTTTGTCCAAACATTCTTGTATTTATTCTTTCTGTTATTTTATCTTTTGGCATTCTTAAAATTTGATCAGTGATATGTATATAATTACAACAGGAAAAGGTATTTACTTCTATCTGGGTATTCTTTTTTCTGTTTTTTCCTCTCTCTTTTTGTATATAGGCTCTATTATATATGAACACTTAGATATTCTGAACCCTTAAAATGGTAAAAAACTTAACGGTCCTAATATAATAATAATAATCTTTATTTTCTCAAAACATCTTACATATATGGTACATATTTACAAAACAGGTTTGAAAATGCCAGTTGTGACTTTACAAAAATTATACACATAACAGAAATATAATAACATTTACAATAATTCCTGCTACACAAGAAATTACACAGTTATGAGTTACGTTTGAGAAAACAAAAGGAAAAACCTCCAAGGCATAAGCCTGATAGGAGGTCTAGGTGAGATACAAATTCAAAAAGTGGCTAAAAATAAAAATACCAACATAGAAAAAAGAGCTTCCAAAAGCGTACTGTGCTATACAATAAAATAAATTGTAAGTAAAACTAATGTGACTCAGAGCCTATATAAAATAATAAAGTAAATACAAGAAAAATCTAAAGACATTATTGAACATTTAAAATGTCTTCAACCATGTTTTTTGTAAGCAACCAACTTCTCAATAATTTAACGAATAAGTGAGAGTTACTGATGCTTTTAATTTCCATTGGCAGTTGATTAAACATATAAAGTGCTAGAAATGCAAAAGATTTTGTGAAAAAAGTTGTAGCTGGTTTTGGAATATGGTTTCTCAACTTAGATTTATACAAATTATTTTTATGCCCCTTACTTCTAACGAAGAAAACTTGTAATACCTTGTACACGTATAAATATCTCAAAGGTAAAATTCTCAAAATCTTGAATAAAGGAAAAGACGGTTCCCTTTTAGCTTTCTTGGGTATGATTCTAATAAACTTCTTTTGAATATTGTAAAGGGATTTTAAATTTGAAAAATAAGTTCCCCCAACAAGTAATTCCGTATTCAAGTCTGCTATGAACAAGTGAAAAATATAACATTCTTAAAACACTACCGTCACAAAGATTTCGTAGAAAATAAAATATACGTATAACATTATTCAATTTAGATCTTAATTCTAGTACATGCTGCTTCCAGTTCAAGTTACTATCTACGACTATTCCTAAATATTTTATATAGGGTTCACTTGTAGTTTCTTGACATTTTATATTACAAACATTTCTATTGCATACACATTCTATACACTTATAAATAATCTTATTATCAAATTTTGATTCTCCTCGAAGGTTAAAAATTATGAATTTGGTTTTAGGAGTACTCAAAAACATATAATTTTTGCAAAACCACCATTGAATGGCTTCAAGGTCATGGTTAAGCTGAAATTCCAACGTAGTTAAAGATTCCCCGAAATAACTAATGGCAGTGTCGTCTGCAAAGGAAGACTGATTTCCATTAGCATTACATAAATCGTTTATATAAATCAAAAACAGTACCGGACCTAATACAGAGCCTTGCGGCACCCCATGCTTTATCATAACAAACTGACTTAAAACTCCATCAATCTTCACACATTGTTTTCTGTTTTGTAAATAACTGTGAAACCATTTATAGACTACTCCTCTTATTCCACAATTATAAAGTTTTTTCAGTAAAATTTTGTGATTTACAGTATCAAATGCCTTAATAATATCTAGAAACAATGCACACACCTTATCACCCTTATTGATACCTTGGCAAATATTTCCATGAATGCAAGAAGTGCTGTTTCAGTATTAAGTCCTCTTTGGAAGCCAAATTGATTTTTACTAAAAAACCCTCTATTTTTAAGAAAATCCAATAACTTTTGTTTCATAATTTTTTCGAAAACCTTTGAGAAAGATGATAAAAGAGATATTGGCCTGTAATAATTGCAATCTTTCTTTGATCCCTTCTTATATATTTGAACAACCACTGCAGTCTTTAAGTTCTCTGGAAAAATGCCTGTTTCAAAACTTAAGTTAATAATATACAACAAAACTTTACTAAACTTATTATAAAACTGTTTTATAATATTAGAACTTAGTTATGTTGTGGAATCATTTTAACATTGTACGTGTAATTGGGTGTGTCGTTGAATAATTGGTCAACTAAACATGTTAAATTATTGGATTGGGGCGGTAGTGGTCCATACCACTGTCTTATGTTGTCTCAAACACTTAGTTTTGGTGCCGGGATTTTTCACTTTTTTCCAACGTATCCTAGTTCCTCGTTCTGGTCAATAACCTGTCTGTAATAATGTTGGTAGCATTAGTCATGTGTGTCTAAATCCAATATATGTTATATGGTGTTTTGGGTTGGTTCATTACACTTTTAACATGTTGGTTAGTGTTCTTCATTCATTTTACGTAACTGGATGCAGTTGGGTCTATAACTTGTTACATATGTCATGTTCAATACCTACTTGACGTATTATGACGTTGGTTAATGTGGATTAAACCTTGAAGCTTGTTATGGGGCGATAAAATCTAATACACTGTATCAAGTTTCTGAAAGAGGTTCTAATCTATCTAGGTAGGTTGATGCCATCTATTCCTGTTGAAGAGTTAGACTTTAAAGTGTTTATTGCTTTGCTTAAATCAGTTATAGACGCTGGTTTTAAGAACATAGAACTAGGTTCACATTTTTCAGGAAAAATCATTTTTTAACATTGACCGTTAAAATTGAAAGGTTGTGTCTTATTTTGAATTAAATTTGCTGCAACACTAGAAAAAATGAATTAAAATTATTTGCGATTTCCAGGGGATCTGTGATAGTGGTGCCATTTAGTTCCAATTCTATTTTCTCAGAAGACTTAGATTTTTGTCCCGTGATTTCTTTTACTTTATTCCAAGTTTCCCTAGAATTCCCTCGATTCTTCTCAAAAACCTCTCTGTAATAATTTTGCTTAAGCATTTTTATGTCTCTATTCAAGTTGTTTCTAAATTCAATATAATTGTTATTCAATGGTGTTATTTGGTTGATTCTTTAATCTTTTAAACATTTTGTTACGTTTCTTCATTCTTTTACAAACGGATGCATTCATCCAGGGTTTTAACTTTTTAACAATATTTCTTTTCAAAACCGTGACTTTAGAAGTATTTATTACATTACTTAAAATGTGAGAAAAAATATAAAAAACCTTAGAAGCATTCTTTTCGGCAAAAACATCACTCCAATCAACTGTATCAAGTTTCTGATTAAGAGGTTTATAATCTAGTCTAGAGTAGGTTGAATGAGAGCGCGCTGCTGTTGAGTCAGCTGACTGACTGTCCGCAGATTGCACTCGAACAGCGGTCAAACAGTGATCGCTTATCTTACAATCAACGACAGCCGCTTCGAACATAACCTTACTTACATTGTTGGTTCATACTAGTGCATGATCAATACAAGTGCGGGATTTCTTAGTAATTCTTGTGGGAATATTAATCAGTGAACTAAGACCATTGGAAGCTAAAGTAAGTTTATATTATCAATTAATGCTCTATCTTGCAAAATATTTAAATTCATATCTCCCATTATTATAATATTTTTAGCAGATTTGATTCTAGGGGTATTTAGATAGGAGCCAAATTCATTTAGAAAAACATCCTCTAACTGAGGATGATTTCTATAAATCCCAATACATGTAAAATCACAGTTAAAATATTTTATAGATACACTAATTACATCAGCTGTCTTAAACCTAAAATCTGTAGTAATTAAGCTAACTGTATTGACACTGTTATGAACAAAAATAACTACTCCTCCTGATCTGTACTGTTCATTAGTTTCAAAAAATTAAGTGTACTCTGTTATTTGATATAAATTATTTTTGCAGCTTTAATCCAAATTTCGGTTAAAACAATTACTTTAGGCAGATAATTTAAAATTGATATTTCAGCTATAAAAGAGTCAAAATTAGCTCGTAAACTCCTCAAATTTTGATGACCTATTAAAAACCCCGTATCCTTATCAATGGAATTCAATGAATCATGTAAGTTACAAATCATTTAATTTTAGATTAATTGCACTTATAAAACTAACTAAAAATAATACTAAATATTCATTTAGTATTAGTAAAATTAGTAAAATAATTAGTAAAATGCCAATTTGCATTTTTATTTCACTATTTTACTGAGTTATTCAGTACCCTGACGTATTTATTAAGTTTTTTACTTACGTAGACGTTTATTATTCATATTTATGTAACAATTAACTACTACATCACCGATCGAACAATATAAACAATGTACTGAGATTGCTCTTGTTAATTCTCCTACACAAAAAATGTGCAAAGATAAAAGTTATTTTCAACTCAAACCAAGCATACAAATCGTGCTTGGTTATATTTTTACAAATATTTAAATGTTTTTTTTTTTAACACATCTCATAGGTTATGTAATGAAAGTTCACAGTTTTATTTTAATAATTTACTGTTTTGGAGAACATCCCGTACAACAGAAAGATAGTATTTATTCCTAAGATGTGGATAGTTAAGATATGGGCCGATCGAATATGGTTTTCAAATGTGTGATGAATTAAGATGAGTAAATGTAGCCTTTGTTTCAAACTGAGACCGACTTTTCTTTTGAAAGAGTCTCTAATTAATATCCCAACGACAAATTAACATCCGGTGGTTGTCATCTGATCTATTTCCAAACTTGTTATGACTGTTTGGGATCGAACTGAAAACTTTTACATTATGAGGCTGGCTTTAACCAGTTACGCTACCGACCAAAATCGTAAGGAAATAAAAATTATCAAAGTAGTAATGAAAAAAAACCTTGTTTATGTTAAATAAGTTTTTCAGTCTATATAATACATTTTTTAAACAATATGAATGTTTATGTTTTGACAGAATGTTACTCGGAGTAAGCTCTATCACCCTCTGTTACAAACCCATGACTTAAAATGTCCAGAGCACGGGTGTTCTGGCGTCTGCCAACTTCTAGCTTGGAGGGGTGTTGAATGTATCATTGGTAAGGAGAAATCCTCTGAAGTGGACATTGACGGATTTGCTAAAAGTAAGTATACATACAACACAATGTATGTCTATTGTTGGTTATACTTGCTAAGTCCTTACAAAACGGTAAACTATTAAAATTTCAATAACTTGCTTTACTAATGATAATCAAGAAAAATAAAACTCTCATTTCTCATCAACTAACAATAATACGTTTAAATATGTGTGTGATAGTCTTAAAAAAATCGTAAAAATGCTATTCAGTCAATATATCACTTAAATATTACAATTGATTCTTATCATTTAATTTTACTGTATTCTCTTCAAACAACGAAAATTGTCGATTTCGTTTTGTTTTAAATATGAGTCATTACTATAATGCTTACTGAACTAGGCAACAACCAGGTCATTAGTGATGAGTCAGCGTATGGGAAAATATCGTAAAAATATAACCATTTCGTGTTTACTAATTTATGGTACAAATTAAGATAATTTTTCCTACCTATTTTATAAGCAAAAAAATAATATAATGATATTTCCAAATTCCCAATAATATCATATATTGTTTGAGAAAATACCACCCTGATGGGAAATTGATGTGGTCTGTGCTCTTTTGCAAAAGGGTATTATAATGATTCTGTACTGAAATTAATTGTCTTTAAAATCAATTTTTCCATCAAAGATTTACAACAAGTACTTATATACTTTGTAAATTCTTGTTGTAAATAATTTGTATATAAGTACTTGTTCGCGCTTTGTACTAGATAAGAAACAATCGGGCTTCTTGCTTGCAGCATCCAGAGCCAAGTTTAGAAGTTTTAGATGTATCCTTGAACAATCCCAGAGCTGTTACAATAAATAATTACAAAAAAAACCTAGATTTTTAATCACAAATAAGTTCTTAGTGGCTTAGAATTTTGTTCTCTAAGTACGTTAAAAGGAGGACAAGTTCATTGTAATATACAGGGTGTCTCTATTAAATGGGCCACTATTGTGATCTTGGAAACCATGACTCTGACAAAAAACTTTAAATGGGGAACCTTAACTTGTTTTTAGATAGGATTAAAAAATATATTTAAAATTTTGACAAAACGGCTGCCATTTTCCAATATGGTGGTTAACTTTGGTTTTTCTTATGTAACACCCTATATTTTATGATTTTTTGGTAGAAATAGTAGTTTTAAGCCTTTTTATAATTGACAGTTTTCAAAATTTTACATAATAACGTAGATATGAGAGCTCAAAATGTTCAGATTCCGTATGGAGTTTACCATTGAGATGACAGCTTTTTTAATATCCATTCAAAACATGACATAATCTCCTAACATTACCAAATACACTTGGTAAATTCATTCTTAACTATTCTTTTTTCACGTTTTAATGCATTTTGTATTAAATTATAACACATGAAATGAAACAAGTGCGTTACTATTTTGTCAGTGATAAATTGATGTTGGCAACACTGTTACCATTTTCAACTGTTTAAGTCAACTTCCACTTAAGATCTACAGTAGTATTAGAAATGTACTTGAACAGCTGATAATGGTAACAGTGCTGCCAACATCAATTTATCACTGACGAAATAGTAACACACTTGTTTCATTTTATGTGTTATAATTTAATACACAATGCATTAAACCGTGAAAAAAGAATAGCTTAGCATGCATTTTCCAAGTGTGTGTGGTAATGTTTGCAGATTATGTCATTTTTTTAGTGCATATAAAAAATGTTGTTATCTCAATGTTAAACTCCATAAGGAATCTGAATATTTTGAGCTCAATATACGTTATTAGGCAAAATATCTAAATATTGCCTACAATAAAAAAGTATTAAAATTGCAATTTCTATGTAAAACAATCATAACTTATAGGGAGTTTCATAAGAAAAATCAAAGTTAAGTGCCATATTGGAAAATAGCGGCCGTTTTTTTTTCAGAATTTAAAATATGTATTTTTGATTGTCTCTAAAAACAAGGTCAGGTTCCCCATTCAATGATTTTTGTCAGACTTATGGTTTCCAAGATCACAATGGTGGCCCATTTAAAAAAGACACCCTGTATAAACCTAAACACATAGAACCTGGTTTTTATGGAATTTAGTTTAAGATTGTTTACGAACTTGCTCAGTTCAATACATGATTATTTGGGGAAAGAAGACGAGAAATTGTGTTAAAATTAAGTACATTAGCAAAGCATTATGTTATACAAATCATAACCTCCTTTAACTAGTCGTTATCCAATTATAAAATAGATTTTTACCTTCTCTGCACTTGAAGTATTAAAGGGGTGTCCTATTTTATTTATTTGTTTAAACCTTGTTAATGATTAATTATTATAAATGTATAAAAAATATTAAATAAATACGTTATAATTTATAATATATTTTTTATTCGCACTTCCATTCATTAGTATCTAGTACAATTAATTTCTTTTTACTTCCTCCCATGTGCGTTAGCGTAAAGAAAGTATTGTGATCGTAAAACAATTTTTGTTTTTACAAGTTGGTTTAAAGATCCATTTTAGGATCCTCCTTAACTCAAAAAAGTGTTTTTTCGAAAAAATATTTTGGTGTTTGTTCGTAAGTGAGTAGGTCTGTGTGTATGTGCAGTTTGCTGGAGATTAAACGGATGGTCAGATTTTTATGAAATTTCGTATGTAAGTGTATTTAGCCAATATCTCCAGATCAATTTTTTACTTTTTGAAATTTTAGTTTTTTTTTAATTTTTATGGGCAAAAAACATACAAAAATTAAATTTTCTTTAAAACGGCTCTAATGATTTTTATTACATTTTCAGGAAAGATGTGAATTACAATTTAAAATATTTTAGTAAAAGTCATATGTCTCTAATTTGACTAGTTTTTTTTAGTTATGGCAAAAAACATAGTTGAGAATCAAACTGGTAGTTATCAAAGTTTTGATTTTTAAGTGTTTAATATGGAGACACGTTTGTGCCAGTTCTTTGGAACCATTAATGTTATACATTTTTTGTATTTTTTTCAGATACAGAAACAACAACGTTAAGCTCCACCGACCAAAAAGTAGATGTTTATACTGAAAATGTAAGAACTATTGAGATTGTTAGGAGGTTTGATACTAACCTGACAGCTGATGGGGAGTTTGGGATCAGTAATGGGACATCACCTGAGGCAGTCAGCTCATCAGCTGCTGCCTCCAGTTCGGGTCGCCTGGCCATATTCCTACTTGTGTTCATGACCATCTGGTCTTCCGTGTTGCTTGTAGGATTGGTCATCAAGAGGACAGTAAACCAAGGCATCTACTACCCACCTTCAGCAGACGGCAATATTGAAGCTTTTACATAGAATATGTGGGCTATTTATCTGAACAGTTCGGACATTTTTTTTAATTTCTTTGCTGTAAACAATTAAAGTTATCCATCGTTGATTACCAGTGCTACAAAAATATGCTTATAACTAAGCTTAAATAATAAAAAAACATTATAAATAGTTGTATTTAAATATTACATTTAGTAAAGTACAATACTTGTTCAAAGTGGTGTAGTTGTCCAGTGTTATAAGGAAAATACGCAGCTTAACACATTGTTCAAAACTTCATCCAATAAAATTGTTCCAAATCACTTCCTTTGAAAATTACGTATTTTATTAATTAATAAGTAACCAATCAAATAAGTCTATTTAGTAAGCCTTCGTATACAACAATCAATCAACTGGACAAAACCAAGTATATTTTTTCTAAAAATAAAATTTATGACTGGAGTATAAGCTGATTTATTTTTATAAACTAAACAAAATATTACAACAACATAATATAATTTATTTTTTTATCTTCCACCTTTAGTATTTAACAAGCTTAAAATGGATCGAATCTGTCTAAGCTTTTCGATCCTTATTTTATTTTGTAAAAAATAAAATAACAAA
Source organism: Stictocephala bisonia (assembly GCA_035578905.1). Lineage (NCBI taxonomy): Eukaryota > Metazoa > Arthropoda > Insecta > Hemiptera > Membracidae > Stictocephala > Stictocephala bisonia. The sequence continues at coordinate 72,819 of JAQJVL010001253.1, read as the reverse complement.
TTACTGTATCGTATTTTTAATTTGATAACTTAGTAAGAACTGCTTTATAGTAAGCAACATTATTGATCTTTAAATAATAAGTGAACTATCTGTAGTATAAGGTGATTTCTGTGTTTAAAATTGTTTAAAGAAATAAGATTCCAAAATGCTATGAATTCAAAATAAGCCTTAAAAATGATTAAATATTAGTTGGATTAACATAAAAATCCAATTTACGTAGATAATAACAATCAAATCAGAAAGTTCCAAACAAATATTTATTATAGTTCTTAGAAATAACACAGAATGACCCTTCTCAATTTTTTAAGTTTAAGATTGGTATGATTCGAACTACTTTTAAGTGCCCCTTTAAATTTTTTGATATTTTATTAATGAGTTGGAAAGGTCATTTTGGAGAATTCATATATTCTGTATATATAAGGAGAAAAAAACCATATTTATCGTTTATGTAAACTTGAAATTGTTGGTAATTGTAGTCTATAGTACTTAATTCTAATGGTACCGTGGCTATATTTATTTTATTAAGTGTTTATTCTCGATAATTACTAAACCACTCATTGTAGGATTATTCATTTTTAGAAAAAAATTAAGTTTCTACTACCAATTATAAAATTAAACATGATTTTTATATTTCTTTTTAATAATAACGTGACAATAATACAGAGATTTTGTACTTTTGATTTTGTCAGTTATTTTAAATTTCACAACTAAGAAACTATTAAAACTAATATTAGTAACTGTAATAATTATTTAGTTATCAAAGCAATTAAATTCTACCAATCATATATTTGTGGATTTTTTTACCTCTATTTATGTGCTATTGAAGCAATCGAAGAAAAATGAGGATTTTCAATAGTGACTCAAAGGATACATAACCAAATTAACAATAATATGTATGAATAAGAATGCCAGTCTATTTCTTTCTGCGGCTTCTTTTTAGTAAACTCTTTTTAGTTTAAAGGTTTTCAGGTGGAATCATTTTATTGTAACTATTTATAGTCTACTGATATATTCTAAAACGTTTTATGACTGCTTTCACGGCCTAGTAACCTTCTTAAATAGTATACTTTTTTCAATCATTACTCTGTAATAATTTGGTTCCCTTGAACCCAGCTATCAAATGAGATAACCGGCGTGGAGGCTTAGTGGCTAAGGCTTCGGACTGCGGTGGGAAAGGTCCAAGGTTCGAATCCCCACTGAGCCTACGGTTGGTACTTCACTCGTTGAATAAAGTTCACGCACAGGCCTGCAGGCCCATATGAACTGGTGAGTGAAGTGTTGATAACCCCCCCCCCCTGCTATATAGTAATATGTATAAGGGAAGAGAACTGTCATGCCTCATTTAGCTGAAAATCAGACCAACACTACGTGGTTCGGATTCAATATAAATCTGTAGGAATATAAGCCCTAAGGTGGTCTGTATATTTGGCTATTAATAAATAGCTTCTTCCTAGGAATAGTCGATCTTAGTAAGTAACAATGACTACAAACGTTTATCTACACTCAACACACTCATTCGCCCATCATATTCGCCCATATCTTCAGGAGGAAAGTCTTGTAGATGAATAATATAGTAATAAATATACCATATTCCACATTAATAATATTCCACAAACATAAAATTCTAAGTAATTGATGTATTAAATTCTGAAAATCAATTTTAAAATTGCTTATTGTCAATAAAAGAACATGCGTAAAAATAAGTTTGTATTTAAAACTAGAATTTATTATATTTCCTCAGCAAGCAAAGTATAATCTGAATGTATGTTATTAATTTATATAAAAATCACTAACTCTAGTACGTTTATATTTGTGCCAAATGAGTATAATAATGATCACCAAGGCAATTTCACGTTTATAATAAGATAGTTATTAATATCTTCTATCAGCTGATAGCTTATTGTTATTAATAAGAATACTATTGAACAATATTTATATAATATTATTTGAATGTGAAATTACTAGCATAATATGATTTTAAATAATATTATTTACTTTGAACTGATCAAACATATATTTTCAATGTACCGGAAAACTAGAAATATAAAAAGTATTGTTCTTTGAAAGCTAATTTTCAAGCAATAAAAATCTTAGCACCAATCTCTTATGAGATAAAATTTGAATGATCAGTCTTTAATGAGATTCATTAGTATAATCAGTAATTGGTAATCGATGTAGACAGTGTGTTATGTGAATACTTTATTCAATTAGCAATGAAGAAAACAAATATCGAGACAAGACCGAGGAGCTTAATTGGTAAATAATTTCCCCAGAGCCTGGCGTTATTGGACGGCACAAAAGTCTATCTTTAGTCTCCGAGGGTTGAATGGCAACTATGAGGGTTTTAAATAAATATTTCTGAAACTATGCAAAATATATAGTAGTTTTCATAAGTTATCAACATTAAATTCAAAGTACACTACAATATAAATGTTATAGATGAAATAGTACATTAAATTATCTATGATGTTATATTATCAGGTACCACTGTTTTTCTTACACTCTCGTGGTAAAATTAATTGATCAAATTAATCCAATAGTCTAAATCAATATGTGTTTTCAAAATTAAAAATGTTATTACTCTTTTTAGTATCCACAATTACCTGGATACTAATATTATAATTAGTATCCATAATTAATATACTATGGATATTATAATTATCTCCAAGAGCGTAATATTATCGCGAGGTCACTCCATCAAAGTTGATACTTTGTTACGAAAAGTGCAATATTTTTGGAAAATTTCGTCCGTTTAGTTGGTTATAGCCTACACGTACAGAGACGGAATTTAGGCCTGTTAGAGAGCAAATAGGTCTTCACTCTCTTGAATTTAGGAGAAGAACCCAAGAGATTGTGTTTATTAAAAGGTACCATGGACTTTCAGGAGATTCTTTGACATATTTACTACCGCTGTCCTATAAGACATAGGTCCAATGATATCCTTGTCAGGTGTCTAGTTGTGATGAATTGTGAAACAAACAAGTTATTTTAAAACTCAATGGTTTGATAAGGTACTATCTACTGATGTTGCCTGTATCAACGATAGTAGGGTTACTGACAAAGAGATTTCGGGTGTCTTGAAACGCATACTCTATGATATTCAGCCAAAGTTTAAATACAATCTGTATTATTTTTTCCATCATTAATTTACAGAGGTTGCGATTGCGTCTTGTATTTACTATTATTGATGTTATTCTTATATTTCTGTATAACCATTTTCAAATATGTGTAGTAAGGATTGTTAATTTATTACGCATTACCTTTCGTAATATGATATTGATATAAATAATATTTGGGTCTTTTCTCACCTCATATTAATTTATTACTTCCTTAAGTTTTTTTTTTAATATTGACAATTTTGCTATCAAGATTATTGTCTATGACCATTTTAGTGTTATTTTTGCACTTTTATAACTTAAAATATAGTTATAGTATAATATATAACTGTAACTGTATATCACTGAAATATTAGGCCTATGAAGTTGAAATAAATTGATTAATAAATTTAACATTTTATTATGACGTAAATGACAAAATTACACTGTTTCAACTAAGTCCACTATTGCTAATGCAACCTGATGAAAGTATACCCCAAGGGAACAACATTTAAAAATCACATTAAAAGATGGTAAAAAATTTGATATTTTCCTTCAATCACTATCACTACTTTTTTTGTTTCCGTTAATTCACTACCGTTTTATAAATATTCTATTGCTCTACAAACTATTCCCCAATAATTTTTACGTCCACTATGGGATTTCTTATACGCAAGGAATCCAATATCACTGGCCTTATCTTATCGCTTTCCAGGAACTTACACACGGAGAGTGCATTCAGTGGTAAGTCAATTATTGGATTTACCAGTGAACAATTTTAATAGCCAACTAACGTAACCTAACCTAGCCTAATCTAACCGTAATTGCAATAAAAAAGTAGTGGTAGTGAAATAACGGAAAAGGTCCAAAAAGGATTATTCAATTATTGTTTATTTCTTTCTAAATGATATTAATTTACAATGATGCAAATGGTCACCAGGCCAATATTTTAATATATTCAGTGTATGTTATAGCTAATTTAATTAGGTCCGATAGTACAATATACATGGTCTCTATTGGACGAGGATATTTCCTTTGATCTCTGCATAGTGATATTGCGTGCCACTGTGTTATTAACACACGTGCCTTTGATAGCACGTAATTGTCACTTAGTACGAAATCACGTTGGTTACAATACACTAGAAATGTCTGATTGTCTGGTATCGATATATTTTTAACGCTCAATATTATGTAAGGTACACTATACAATGCTCAATATACTTCCCGAAATTAAAATATCTGTTTGTAATACTTCCAATTGATATCAGTAGCCACGGAATATCTTGAGCTTTTCAAATGCTTGGTGGTTAGTGAAGGGGAGGGGTGTGGCATACGCATGCGTGGCTTTGTACTAGCCTGACATGCAGACGTTGGCTACCGCTGCTGATCAGCTGATTGGAGTTTCGATGCCTTCTTTTTGTATCGAAAGCGTTTTTTATTGAAAGTATTAAGTGCAATAATTTTTTTATATTATTAGTTGTTAACTATTCAATAACTTAGCCACAGATGTTATAATTTATCAATTTAATTAGAACAGCTGTCTATCTTTAAAGAGATTAAATTTAATATACAATTAAATTACAGACTGCTTACAATAAAAACTTGAACAGTACTTATTTACCAACATAACCTACATTCAGTAAATTCACTAGTGTTTAATTATTTGGTCTACCATACGATTTTTTTTCTCATTAAATATTACACAATTATAACAGCAATATAATTAAAGGCCAGTAAATATAACATGATAACACATTATAGTACCAAGAAATGTGATTACAAATAAAAATATCAGTGATTAATTGGATGGGAGTTTTGTTATGAAAAAGGTAACTTATGGGCATGGTGAATTGATGTTTACAGCAATGCTAGTAGTACACTAAACGCTGTTTATTGGTAGAGATCCCCCCCGGCACTGACCGTGACGTAAGCCACAGCTCTAGATATCCCACGGCTATTGTATATGAAATTATAATAAACATATTGTATAATACTAACGATTTTGTATGATATTAATCAATGTTGTATCATACTAACTATATTATATCCATATTAACAACATAGTGATTATCTCTCAGTGAATTTTCTAATCGCAACAATTTACAATATTATTATTGTAGCTTTTAATGAATTTATAACATAAATGTTTAAATGGAAATGCAATAGCATTCCTTTATAATTATAAATAAATCGTTCTATTATAGTTACAAAAGCTTAAAAATAAATATGTATTTTTAGTTAATATTATAAAATGTCTTGGAATTCGCGTTGAAGTTTACTTAAAAATGAGTGTTGTAATAGAAATACGCCTCCGATTATGTCCAATATAAACCTCGAAGACAGTAATTGTATTATACAATAATAATTCGCCTAGAGGAGGTGGCTGGCCAATTAAGTCCCCTGCCTGTGGTAATTTATTTGCCTCCGGTAATAATTACCTGCAATAACAATTCACCTGATATCGTACAATTTGTACAGTTTGTGAACGATGATGTTTTTTTGTTCGTTGTTTTTAGGCAACCACCACAAGATCCTTGCATACATTAATTAATATATCTTATGTTGAACATGTACGAATTCCATTCCTTTAAACTCAATTGCAAATTTAATGAATGAGATTCAATTATAATATTTCCAATATAATTTTTTTACATTATACTGCCAGCTGTCATTGGTTTCCTTAAGGTATGTTCACTTACTTAATGATATGATAATCACGAACTATCTTCTTCCATAATGGGATTTTATGCTGACCCTTAATATTTTCGTAAATTATTATCGTTGAAAGTTACATGTCCTAACCACTAGGATATCATAGGTTAGACAACATATTAGGTTTACATTTGAGCTGAACTATACTTGTCGGCATTGGTAGCGCAGTGCTGTAATCCAACTACTTGGGGATAAAGTGTTGGGGAAAACCCAACTAGTACGGATATTGTAGGCGATAAGTTCTTCGTGGTCTGGCGGTCAAAGATCGCCATCGATGTGGACAAAAATATAAAGGTATGGAGTGTCCATGTTGGGTGGTCCCGACAACTGAGTATCAGACTTGTTAGTCAAACCAATACAATGTGGTTCGGAATCCACGTAAAATATGTAGGTTCTTTACTTGCCCTTCCTGTTGGGCCGATATTATTAGCTCTGTCTAAGGAGCAGTTTACCTTAGTTAGTAACAATGGTTACAGTCATACATCTTCACTAATTCTCCCCTGATATTTACCCGTATCTCTACGATCGGTGTCAATAATAGTACTCGAACTCATTAAATACAAACATAATACATATTACACAACAACAACCATAAAAAATAAGTTACAAAATCAAGGTGATTTAATGTTAATACCAATAAATCCAATACATTTTACAATCAGAAAAATTATTTCTGACTTTAGAGTTTCTGATATATTTCTGATAAATGATTTCCAATGTTATATATTAAATCAATAATATCAATCATAGTTTTGGTGACATTTCGTTAAAGCACAATAATCAAAAGTCGTTTTAAATAATCAAATGATAACAATGCGTTGCTCTACCTTAGTCTGATACGAACTATTAGTAGTTATTTTTACTTTAGTTTTCGTAAAAATAAAAGTTGACTATATACTATATTTATGTAAAATAAAGTAACTTACAGTTATTCTGACAAATAATGAGTCGTCTGGTTACAGTAATAAATTTACAGGAAATGATTTTGATAAATAAACATAAATCAGTTGGTCATGACAGCACTTTTTCAGCACTGAAATTTTTTTTTTTTTTTCATTTTGAGTTGTATGTTCTTCGGAAAATGATTGACATTTCCTATTCTCGTTCACAATTTTAACATCTAAACATATGAAATACACACTTGTATAGGCCTATAATTACAATTTTATCGAAATCCATTCCTTACATTTCGAGTTTTATTTACACAAACATACGGAAGTTACCTATAGATAAACATTGAACATCGTTATTAAATTCAATTCAAAATTATCTTTATTTCACAAAAACTACATGTAGAATAGTACAAAAATAACCTAACCTAATGTCTACTTTATGTAAACTAAAATACTTTTTGTGAAAAAAAGTTCGGTACCCCGAAGGAAAAACCTGTGTTGGGGTTACCTGCATTGTAAAAAGAAACAAATTAATTTGCTCTGAAAAGGAAGAGTTTGCGCCGGCCAAGAAAATAAAAGTTTTCTTACAATATTATTAATAATATAAAAAATAATCAAAATAATAATATACTTGTGTGTACTACAGCATGAAATATTATTGACAGATATTCTTACAATTATTGACAGATATACTAACAATTACATCAATCTTTACAGCATATGTTTCCAAGCACACACACGCACGCACACGCGCGCGCGCGCGCGCACACACACACACACACACACACACACACACACACACACACACACACACACACACACACACACACACACACACACACACACACACACACACACACACACACACACACACACACACACACACACACACACACGTACACACGCACACACGCACACACGCACACACGCACCACCTTTTGACAGTTTCAAAGATAGCTAAGTGACAATTCTTAAAAACTCCTCACAATACTGTACAGTAAACAAAAATTGATTTAAGTTGTTGAAAGCACTTAACCGTACAGAAACTAAATTATACATCCTAGGAGCATTCCAAGTAAATGAATGCTGACATACAGTAAGTCTCGTTTTAGGTACTTGGAATAGTAAATGCCGAAAGTTATATCTATTTTTATCTTGAAAAATAGTTGTAGAGCTTCGAATAAAGAAAATTTTTTAAACTTTGTAAATGTATAGATTTCGAATTGGAAGAAATTTCAACTGTAGAAATAGAGGCCAGGAAGGAGTTAATCTGTGGGACTTGGTAATGATACGTATGAAGGATTTTTGAAGGATAGTGAGAGGATATAACGTTGAAGCATAAGTGCCACCCCAACATGCAAGGCCATAACTCAGTCTGGAGCTTACTAGAGCATGATAAACCTCTAACAACACTTTACGTGGACAAACATCACGCAGAAAATAGAAGCTCCTTACGCTTCTTAACATTTCCTTTTTCACTTTATTTACATGACCTCTCCATAATAAATTTGAATCTATTACAAGTCCCAAGTACTTAATTTCTTCTTCTTTGGTAATTCTAAGGCATGAACAATTTGTATGACTTTTGCAACATAAATCATGATAAATCAGTTCGTTATACACAGACTGTTTACTACTTAGGCTGAAAATCATATATTTAGTTTTCTCACTGAGAACCATGAAATTTATGTCAAACCAGAATCTCAGTAGCCTTAAATCTTCCTGTATTTTGTCATAAATTGTATCTAGACTGTCATAGCAGTAAGTCAGGGCTGTATCATCTGCAAAAGCTGTTACATTTCCATTTAGTTTTCCATTACAGAGATCATTAACATATATTAAAAATAGAATTGGGCCGAGGACTGAACCCTGTGGAACACCATATTTAATTGTAACATAATCGCTTTTATCAGTTCCATTGAATTTTTCCATTTTTCCATATTTTCCATTCCAATCGAACACATTGTTTCCTGCCAGTCAGGTAGCTACGAAACCTGTTATAACCTGGAATTAATAAAAATTAAATAAAAGTAGACAAATAAACTGAGATATACTATATTTATCGATGTCAAATCATGTTTATTATCGATGTACAAGCAATCATGTTTAAATATAATATTTAGACACAACATTGAGGTAGATTTAACTAAATTAACACATAACGTCAGATTCAATAAGGTTACTATTGGAATTCAAATCCTTTGATCTCAGCTGCATTACAAAGCATGCAATTATATGTAATTAACAGAGCTTTCATTACACATTTTCCTCTATGACATTCTGCTTCACATATTTAGATTGTTGCATTACGATCGATATGGACTTAACATTCCTTTAACGATCATAACATAAAGGAACCTAATTATTATTATACATTTTGTATATTGACGTAAATTGATGATGACCCTTCCACCCACCAAGACACGTACAGTATGTTGACCTTCCCACCTAATCGTACACGTACTCTGTTGTTGATACTCCCACCCACCTATATACATACAGAGTTTTTGAGCCCCCCTCCTCCAAACTCTTACACAAATGAGTTGTTGATGATTAACACATTTTAAAAATAAATAATTTTTCTATTAATCATATAAACAGACCTATATCCTGTATATATTTTTGTGTTGTAATTCGGCTATTATTTTAACGCCAACATTATTTAACCCTTTTCTCTGATAGTATCAGTCAGCTGAAAAATAAACTGCAATAGAATCAATAATTTCAAGTTAATACGAACCTTCCTGGTTGTCATCTGCGTAAACTCCTCCTCAACTCATTGTTTCTCAAACATCCTTTGCCAAATGAACACTTAAAAATGACCCTGAACCTTTCGTTTTGTCATATTCAACAGCTAGTTTATATTATATGAAAACTATTATTATATTGTTATATTCTATTTTTCCTTTTTTATTATTAATTTTATTGTTGTATTATTATAACTGTTATATATTGGTGGATGCCGTAGAAAAAAAATAGAAAGTAAGCATGAAGAATAAAAGTTCTGAATTCATCAGTGATACAGACAATAGTAAATATATCGATAAGATATCTTACTTAAATGTTAAAAAAATGAAGCAAATTCAAAAAAATTTACGATATGAGAGATGTCATTAAAAAATTGATACTGTTTAATGTAGTTTTAAGGCTGGATCAAGAGCAATATACAATATTTTTACCCATTTAAGGTGTGTTATAGAGTCCACCCACAATCCATACATGAGAGGTAGTACTGACCTACTCGACCGCCCATACATAAAAGAAGCATTTGGCCCACCCACCCGTCCATACTCATCGGTTGCACTTTGTAGGCCTATATTGTATTTAGTTGTTGGCATTGGACTAAACTCTTCTAACTGAATTTAGCTATAACTCCAAATTATGAAGTCAGGGGTACTAAGCTAGCAAAAGGCCGGTTAGATAGACGTATTGCAGCTTTACCAATTGCAGCTATTCTTCGTTTAATTTTAAAGTGTGTTGGTATTTAAGAAAATAAATCCGACAAAAAAGAGTTTTGTAATTTTGTTTTTATTTATTTGATATGTTGTTAGTTTATTGTTATTATTAATAATTACATTATGTAGCTAACAACAACGCAATTTAAATAGTTTATAGTGAAGAACTAACAATAATTTAGAGATTGACAATTTAATTTAGTATTGAGAAATTGAAAAATTACTCTTAAATTTGATAAAATAGTCGTAATTTACTTGACTCCATTTTTCTGCTAAAATTTTCAAAATTATGCATCAATAAGTAAATTTATTGCATTGTTTGTAAAGAAATAGGATTAGTCATCTGTAAAATAACTGATCCTCAACAAATTCTTGATCAAACAAGAAGGTAATTGGTGTTTTCATTCATTAACGGATTACACGGTTTATAATTTACTTACTGGAATTGTTGTTAAACTACTGAACATTTGTTAAAAACTTACTAAACGCTATTTTATAACGATAAATAATATTTATACGCTAAATCTACTGTCAGTTCTATCGAAGTGGTGGAATTAGTCTCATTACGCATGAACTCTACGCTAAAGTAATATTTTATTTGGAAATTAAATATATTGCTTAACTTTTCATATTACCACTATTAACACGAAAATGTACGACATTCCTCGTATAAACATGTTTTTTACATTTATTATATAACTATAAGTTTGAAAAAAGTGATAAAGGCCTCCCATAAATTTAAATAACACGAACTAAAGTTGACGATAACATAAGGTGTAGAGTATATATAAACCCACCGTTAATGGCGAGCGGACAACGCATGCGCGACAGACTGTCCCCCACCTTGCTCAGTCACCTGATGGTGCACAGTCTTCCAGCATTCACATTTTTCTTTCTACGTGCAGTAAAATTCTATGTTACGTTCCTGCTGTTAAATACATTTTTAATAGAAAATTAAGTACACTATAAACTGTAACTCATATGTTTTATTTATAATAATGTAAATACTACAGATGTAAACAAAATATATTTGTAAATGTTATACCAACAAAAAAAAAAATATGATGTGATATAGTTCAAATGTTATTTCAATAGAAATCATTTTAATTGTAACATTTATTTTAAATACCGTTTATAAGGTTGAATATACTATGTTTAAAAATAGTAAAAATATCCTTAATTTTTTTTGTGTTCACCTCTTTTACTTAGAGTGAATTATGAACTTGATATAGATGATATAATCAGTCCATGTATATGTAAACTTAGACTGTGTTTTCTGTTACCACTGAAGGGAAACTGTGTTAGGAGAAGATCTCAAACTCTCACACTAGCCGTCCTACGCGCCATTTAGTTTGGGTTTAAACTTTTTATGTTTAAAAGTAGTTATGACTATAGTTAAAACATTATTAAGAGTAAATTATTAAGAGGTAAATAATTAAAATATATGTTTTTTTCTTGGTATGACTACTTTTCAAACTATAATAACACACACACACACACACACACACACACACACACACACACACACACACACACACACACACACACACACACACACACACACACACACACACACACACACACACACACACACACACACACACACACACACACACACACACACACACACACACACACACACACACACACACACACACACACACACACACACACACACACACACACACACACACACACACACACACACACACACACACACACACACACACACACACACACACACACACACACACACACACACACACACACACACACACACACACACACACACACACACACACACACACACACACACACACACACACACACACACACACACACACACACACACACACACACACACACACACACACACACACACACACACACACACACACACACACACACACACACACACACACACACACACACACACACACACACACACACACACACAACACCACACACACACACACACACACACACACACACACCACACACACACACACACACACACACACACACACACACACACACACACACACACACACACACACACACACACACACACACACACACACACACACACACACACACACACACACACACACACACACACACACACACACACACACACACACACACACACACACACACACACACACACACACACACACACACACACACACACACACACACACACACACCTTACAACAACACCACACCAGTACAACTTAAATAAGAGCTACTGTTTTTAATTAATTATAATAAAGAAACTTGATGTAATATTACTTTTTAGTATGAAATATATCGACAAGAAGCTGTAGTTGTGTTTTGGAGGGAGTTTTGCTCCAACGTCTGAAATTAGTTAGGCCCTCATAATTGTACAAAAGGGAAAATGCTACACCTAATTGTTCCGAGTAATCAAAGTTCTGACTGATGATACATCTATATTAACATCCCAACGTTAGGTCTTTGAGATCAAAGGAAATGTATTCTAAAATGTAGCTGTATTAATTTTGTACATCCAAGGAATGCTTTAATTTAATCTCATAATTACATATAATATTCACTTTAGTCAGCTTTGACATAATCTATTTCATTAATTTTAAATTGTCGAGATAAACTGATGGAATTGTCCTCAGTTTATCCATTTTATGGAACCTAGTGATTTTACGTGAGTGGGTGGATAGGCCAACACCACTTTACGTGTAGGTGGATCAATAATACAGTACGTACGAGGGTGGGTAAATAATCACCAATGTACGTGTTTGAGTGGGTGGGCAGGTCAATACTACTGTACGTGTATGGGTGGGTCTATACCCAACGTAAGTATAATGGTGTGTGGGTTTTTACTTATAAACAAGGATGGAAAGTAAAATGTTCAATAATGCACGTAAAAAGTAAAAATTAATCTACTTAAATTGAAAATCGATAGTTAATTAAATAAGATTAGGCACTTGTTTGTGCCATACAAAATGGACAAATGTTACAGTATATCAACATATTTCGGACCTTAAATTAAACTTTGTGTTAACATTTAGCTAGAATATTAATATATCGTGAAGCACGATTGTTGAAGAAGGGTTAGGTAAACAAATAAACAAACCAGGCTTTTGGTAATGTCAGTTGAAATGTACGAAACATTTATTTACCTCACACAGAAAACCGTACATAAAGTGCAAAATAATGACGCGCTAAACAGAGTGGATTTTAGTTGGTTTCAAAAGACTTAGCAGAGAAGTCAATGTACTTTGCTCCTTAATCTAAAATTATAAGCTATTATTTTGCTATTTAACTATCTTACTTCAGTAATGTCTTTACTTTTCATTATTTTATGCATTATCAAGTCTCTGATCGTAAATATATAAGTGAATATGAGGGGTGGATGAGTGTGATGAGAGTCGTTGATCGAATGTAGTCATTGTTACTAAGGTTTACTGTTACATAGGAATAACTTTTCTTTTAAAAGTCCTATTTTAATAGGCAGGGTAGATACATACAGGTACAGTGGTACTGACCCATCCACCCACCCATACAGTACAGTAGTACTGACCCACCCGTGGTACTGACCCCCCACCCACAGTGGTACTGAGCACGTACAGTGGTACTGACCAACCCGCCCACCCATACAGTACAGTAGTACTGACCCACCCGTGGTAATGACCCCCCACCCACAGTGGTACTGACCCACCCGCCCACCCATACACGTACAGTGGTACTGACCTACCCGCCCACTGATACACGTACACTGGTACTGAACCAACCGCCCACCCATAAACGTTCAGTGGTACTGACCAACCCACCCACCCATACACGTACAATGGTACTGACCCACCTACTTACACATACACGTACAGTGGTACTGACCCAACCGCCCACCCATAAACGTTCAGTGGTACTGACCCACCCACCCACCCATACACGTACAATGGTACTGACCCAACCGCCCACCCATAAACGTTCAGTGGTACTGACCCACCCACCCACCCATACACGTACAATGGTACTGACCCACCTACTTACACATACACGTACTGTGGTACTGTTAGATTAAGGACATTACCACTGTATATGTATGGGTGGGTATAACGGCCATTACCAATGTATGTGTATGGTTGGGTATAAGGGCTATTACCAGTGTATATTACAGAGACTTCTATAGTAGTGTCCATGTTAATGGCAATCACAGAGCGTATTAAGTTAATTATTTCCCAATATATAACCGAAATTAGTTAATGGACCTTCTTTGAGACAGGAAACATATTTTTTTAAATGTTGAAGCACTACATTAGAACATGTGCCCTTATGAAGTGGCGATTTTAGCTGATTTTAAATCACTAGAAGAAAAAAACCGTTCAAAGTACAAATTTATTTTCATAACTGTTTTTTTTACACACAACTGAATCGATTAACATGTTTTTAATTTTTGTTAGAGTAAAAATACTTAGTTAATAATTTTAAAGGTAAACAAATGCATTATTTTCTCTCGTAAAAAACAATGTTGTAATCACACAGTTGCTATTACCACTTTATGTGTATGGGTGGATGAGATAGCCATTGCCACTTCATGTATATGGATGGGTGGAAGGGCCATTACTACTGTTCGTGTATGGGTGGGTATAAGGGCCATAACCACTTTATCTGTATAGGTGGGTGGGATGGCCATTACCACTGTATGTATATGGATAAGTGGAAGGGCCATTACCACTGTATGTGTATAGGTGGGTGGGATGGTCATTACCACCGTATGTATATGGATGGGAGGAAGGGCCATTACCACTGTATGTGTATGGGTTGGTGGGAGGGTCATTGCCACTGTATGTGTATAGGTGGGTGGGATGGCCATTGCCACTTCTTTACCTAGAATCCGAACCACGGAGTATTGGTATGATTTTTAGCTAGATTTCAAGTCTAATACTCAGTTATCTTCACTACATATCCAGCCCTGCCTACTCCCCAACACGGACACCCCGTAGTGGACTTTTATAGTAGTTTCCATGTTAGTTGCAACCACAGAGCGTATTAAGCTGGTGCAGTCGATTTTCGGTGAGTTAATTATTTCCCAATATATAATCGAAATTAGTTAATGGACCTTCATTGAGACAAGAAAATTATTTTTTTAATGTTGAAGCACTACATTAGAACTTGTGCCCTTATGAAGTGGTGAATTTACGTGATTTTAAATCATTATTAAAAAAAAACCATTCAAAGTACAAATTTAATTTTCATAACTGTTTTTTTGCACACAACTGAAGGGATTAATATGTTTTTCTTTTTTTAAATGTAAAAATACTTATAATAATAATTTTAAAGCTTAACAAATAAACTATTTTCGCTGGTAAAAAACAATGTTGTAATCATACAGTAGTTTACAAATTTTACAAAGTTTTAGAACATTAATTACTTTAAAAAATGTTTTAAAAATATGTTTCATTAATAGTAAATACACTATAATATATCATAAAAATTACTTAAAGGTCATGTCAAAGAAACATAAAAAATTTAATACCATTAATGAACTATTTTAATACTTTTGTCGAAAATGGTAATATTCTGTAAAATTTAATTTTATAATCATAAAAAAAAATTCTATTGCTTTAAATTGTCAGTGTTAAATCAATGTTATGAACGCTCTGTTTATTTTATAAGCGATAATTGTTTATTTTCAACAAAATTAATTTAAATGACACAATTTCAAAATAATTACAACCCTTAACAATATTTACTACATATTTAGTAGTAAATATAATTAAATAGAACGTGCTCCTCAAACAATGTTACTTGTACTATAATACTTTGAAAAATAAAAATGGTTATTACAAAATATATTGAAGCGTGACGATTTTTTTATTGGAAGAACGTTCCCAAAGTGAACGGAATAAACCAGCTGCAAAGCTGTTTACTTGTCAAACAGTCTTTTATTCAATCAAGATGGTGATTGGCGTATTTACTTCCAACAGAACGTTCCTAATGGACATTTATTTTACTAATTTATCCTTCAATAGTAACTGAAGAGAAAATACTGAAGTTTTTCAACGAAAAATCTCATTTTATTTAGATGAATTACTTTAAATGTAATTTCTTATACTAGTTTGCAAATAAAAGTTGTTTTTTAATATTCTTATATATTAATTTTTTCTTGTTTTTAATTTATTATAAACCTTACATATGTTATAGTATATAACATTCATAAAGGCAGCTCAAATAATGCCATAAAAAATGTCACCCCCTGGAATTCAAACTTTCCACCGTCGTCAAAATCAGTCATTACAACTTTCACCCTCAAGTTTGGGTTTAATATTGTTTAGTTATAAATTATAATTGTGATGGACTCTACAAGTTTTATTATTATTAATCTTATTTTTTACATATTTATTGATTGTGTTATTATTGTAATTATTAATTGTTATTTGAACAGTAACTATTAATTTAATCATTCTGTACCGGGTCTTTGACCGGTACATTACGTTTTTTTTTCGTCGTTGTCTGCCAGGCTGCCTGAGATTCGCTTTTGCCCGGCGATTTGCGTACTTTGGTGGCCGTTGGACTCGGTCGTTCCGTGTTCCAGCTTGAGTCGGTCCGGTTGGCCAGTTTTTCTAGTCGTTTCCTTGCAGCTTTCGTCAAGTCATGGTTGCCGGCTGAGAGACACTAAAACGTAAGTGTTCATTTGTAATTCCTAATATCTAATCACCCTTTTGGTGAGAATATTTTTTTTCAATAATATTCATCGTTCTTGCTTGTGTTTCAGGGTTTTGTTAAATTTTGTGTTCTTTGTCTAGATGTTTCTCAGACTAGGTTAAAGCCATGTGCTCCATGTTACTTTTACCGTTAATGCTTTTTATATCTTGTTTTATTTTCAATTGTAATTCTGTATTATGTTTATTGAGCCTTTTTTCAGTTGGAGTTACCGATATATCATATTTTTGTTCTTTGCCAATAACCTAGCCTAGCTGTACCCTTTGATTTTCATGTTATAACCTATTGCTCATGTATCCATAGCCTAGTTTTCAGTTTGTCATTTTTAGTTCCATATACGTAATTAATTCTTTTATAATTTGTTAATTTGTAATTTGTCTTAAATCTAGTTTCCAACATAATTATTCATAGCCTAAAAATTGATCTTTTATGTTTCTAGTGGGAGCCAATCATGTACAATTTTGTCTGTTTCCGTTTTGTTTTGCCATGTCTGTATTAGGGGTTATGTGTAGTATTGTTGTTGTGATGGCTGGACTGTTTTTAATGTGCTGTGGTTGCCTTGCAGTCCAGGGTCCTTGAGTAGGTTGTTCACCCTCAGCCTGCCGTCCGGGGATTGTCTACCATCTGCACTGCTAGCCTGGCCTGAGGACCATGTTGGAGCCTGGAGTTGCCCGCTACCCGCCCTACATCCTTGGTGGTAGAAGTCTTCTGTCCTCAGGTCAGTGCGTTCTATGTCATTGTTTCCCGGCGGCTGAGCTGGGGGTTTTGCTGCTTAAATATTTACATGAAAAAAAATGCTCAAAAAAAAAAAACGTAATGTACCGGTCAAAGACCCGGTACAACCTCCCTCTGCAAAACTCAACACACCCAGGCAGGGGAGAAAACTCGGTACCTCAGGGAACCAAACAGAAGACGAAGACCTCCGAAGAGTGGTGTTCCAAGGACGCCCAAGAGAACCTAAGAGGGGAAACCCCTTGAACAGGGAGCGAACTACCCTGACCGTCGGGCCCGACAAGAAAAGAGAGAAAAAGACTCTCTCAGAACAGCCACCTAGGGCGCAGAGGTGATCAATCTCTTTGCCCCAAGAAACCCCCAGGAACACCCACTCCTGGACCAACCGTTCCCCGGAAAGCCTTAAGCTGGGACACATGGGCTTTCCTAAACACCCTGCCTGACTGGGGATCAACCAGCAGAGCAATTCTAGGTTTGATTCGTTGGTGTTATTCAAACCATCCTGTGACTTACAGGTATATTAATTTCCATAAAGCCATATATTTATTTATTAGTTTTTGGCGGGATATGTATTGCATCACCACATTATATATTCATATATAATACTCTTTAATTAAAATACTATGCAATATAACTTAGTCCAACATTCTTACATATTTAGCTCTGTTTAATGACATAAGTTAGATTTTTAAATGAGTAAATTAATTAATTGAAAAAATCCACTAATTAAAATTTTCACAAAAAGTCTACGGTAGTTACTTGAAAATATTCAATGTAAATGAAGAAATGAAAACAAGATGGACTTAATTGAACATATTTTCATCTGAGTATTTGAACCAGAATATCCAGATATTTTATAAATTTAGATACCTCCGTTTTGTAACCAAATTAAAAGGTCTGTGAATGTAACTGGACTCATTTATCTTAGAGAATTACAAAAATTACTTGCTTTTTTAAACATACTGTCAGATGTTATTCAACCTTTGTAACCTTGCTTTTATTGTATACTGCAGAGTTGAAATGTTTACTTATT
This sequence comes from Stictocephala bisonia, assembly GCA_035578905.1. Lineage (NCBI taxonomy): Eukaryota > Metazoa > Arthropoda > Insecta > Hemiptera > Membracidae > Stictocephala > Stictocephala bisonia. Next base: position 54,200 of record JAQJVL010001253.1, on the reverse strand, counting down.
ATTTACACTAAATTCTTAACTAACAAATCTAAAAACCATAGAGCATTTTATGTATAGAATAATTTAGTCAATTAAGTACAAAACAATAATTAAATAATTTAATTTTATCGATATATTACATAATCACGGGTACAACAAGCAAAATCATCTACAGTAAAGACACAATTTAGTGCTGTAAAATGGGTTATTTAGGTCAAATAGTTGTCTTGAAGAACTACATAGACAAAGGAAAGTTAGATGAATGCTACGCATTGTTATTGTTTCCTACTTAAGGAGAAACAAATTTTTTTTTATGTAACAAAAATCTGGTTTGTCATTTGGCTGAAATCAGAACAATAGTATGAGGTTCGGTTTCCACGTAAACCTGTAGGTCCTTTAGTTGTTCTGGCTAGTGGACTTAATACCTAGCTCGTTTTAGGGAACAGTTGACCTTAGTTAGTCAGTAACAATGACTACATTCGTCCATCTAATCACATTACACTCATTGCCCCTCATATTCGCCCTGCATTTGGCGTCGTAATGATGAAGAAATAAGACCTCTGTCTGTATCCTATTGGAAGATAGCTCATCCCATCGGTAACCCCCATTTGTGAGGATTTATATTTTAAGGTGTTAAATAACTTATTTATACTTGTAAAATGGCCCCTCTTAACTCCTTAAAGTGTTCCTATTTTTTTTTCTTCAGACCTCAAAATCCGGTATAAAAAATAGGAAAAAATCCGACATAAATAACTATCACCCTATCGCATTAGTTGCTGTAGTATCAAAAATTATTGAAAGTGTAATCTAAACCCAACATGTTGATTATTTTGAACAAAACAATAATTTTAACCCAGTATAGATTTAGGAAAAGACTCCCCATAATTAAAGTTGTAGAAAATGGCGTTTCGTTTGTCATTAATAGTTTTGAAAAAAATAAGATGTATCAGCACTGATGCTACATCTCAGTTTTTAAAGTACCATTAAAAAATGGTACTTTAAAAATTATTGTATGAACTTCATTATTACCTATGTCCTCTTACTTGTCTAGCCGCCTCAGTTTGTTAGGCTGGAAAATGACGAGTCGGGTCTTCTACCGGTGAGGAGAGGGGTGCCTCAGGGTTCTGTATTGGGGCCCTTCCTTCACTATGTTTATTAACGATTCGTCTCATTTTATTACAAATAAAAGTGTTCTTTATGCAGACGATGTAACATTTCTATTTGCAAATAAGAACTCATATCTTAATAATATAATACTTAACTACACGAAGGAGAGATCCATCCTCTGGTTTGATTCTAATGGAATACGTACTCAATAACAATAAAACAGAAAACGTTTTTAGTTTAAGTAAAACTGTTCTACGTAATAAAGCAGTTAAATTGCTTGGTATTCATATGGACGCGACATTGAGCTGAGAAGCTTATACTTCATCACTATGTTCTCGCCTGTCAAAAGTTGCCTTCTGTCTGAGAAAACTAAAGCAATGTACTATTCTAAATGTACTCATTAACGCATATTTTGGCTATTTCTTTTCCCATATAACATATTACACAGTCCTCTGAGGTAATTCACGTGGCGCTAAAGAGGTTTTCAAATCCTAAAAGAAGGCTATACCTGGTATTGTCAGTATAAGAACAATTCCACGTATTTTTATTTTACAAAGCTTAATTTTTATAAAAAGAAAATCTTAACTTGTTTATTTTAACCCAACATCGGTCGCGTAGTTTGATAGAACAAATTTGTTCGTGCAGAGAGAAATTTTTTAGCCATAATATTGACGAATTAACTTACCAATATCATAAAACACTGTATTTGTTTTATTTTTAAGTTTATTTGAAACACTTGAAGACATTATAAAGTAAATTTTTGCATTTAATTTCTTTAAAAACTACGGAAAATTATCAAATACTGTATACATAGTTTTATTATAATTATTTCATAAATGTTGTAGTTGTGTTCGCTATTCTAAATATTAAATGAATATGTATTTTTTAGTGCGGAATAATTAAAGCACATATATAAAAAGAGGTCATTTAGGCCTATTAAATCTGCTCCATTTGCTGCACTCAAATAAATACTATTTAACTACAAGTTAAAAAAAAACTACTAAACACAAATGACTAAATACGCAAACAAAATTAAAATCTGTATGAAGAAAAAACATAGTTTAAAAAAAATCTAGCCAGTAAATTCTCTCCACCACTGAGACACAAACAGTCCCGATTAGAGAAAACGTCAAACCGGCCAAACATATAGGTGCGTTGACTCCTTCTCTCGCTGCCCACCATCACTACTGTTTAAAAGAAAAAGCACAAAACACGTGAAAAGGGTTAGACAAAGCATTTCTGTAAGGTCAATGTTGTATTTTGACTATTAAAAAAGTTTCCAATGTATCAACCAGTTTAGAGATATTTTTCTCATCACGCGGCTGATGATGGATTTAGGGGTGAAATTGTGTAATCTTAATCCATCTTATGGTTTCCAATAGTGTCCATTTTATTCCATTCTTTTACATTCTTTTTCTAAGGATAAATATATTTTGAGGTTACGATTCTCCTCATTTTTAAATATTGTAGTTTAATGTAGTTTTAATGTTTGCAGATGTTAGTTGGAAAAACTTCAATCACAAGCAATTTGTTTGGTAACCAGTCGTTAAGTTGTGTAAGTCTGAGTAAATAGTAGAGAGTAAAAACATTTATTGGTAAATTTGTTGGAGTCTCCAACTCTTCAAGTGTTTAAACAAACACTAAGTTTCGATATGTATAAAAATCCGGTCGTACTCACGTGTTACTTACCACATTATCCTCCATTTAAAGCTATTATATTTTCTTTTAAATGTAGACTAAGGTAGTAACGCTGAAAACTACATTAGTTTTATGGAATATTTGAGCATTTTAGAAACTATTCATACATTAAAAAAGGCTGTATGTCTGTCAAAACATTTTTTGACTTCTTTCGTATCGAAAAACACTTGAAACGTTGTAAATCTCCAACGAGTTTACCAAACAATAAAGACAGAATGCGATGTTTTGTCGCTAATGATAAAGTACTTGCTAAATTGCCATTCCATAAACCAATTACGTTGTTGTTGAGGTGAATTAAAACTGTGACAGCCCTTGTGTGGACGTAAACAACTGCTGTGTATTACTGGACCAACGAGGTCAACACAATTCGTTTTATTTAGCAGAAGTAATACGTATCCTTAAATTATTCACTGACAAAAATTTTAAACAAAATTGTACATAAAAATGAACAACACATTTAATAAAAATATATTTTTGTAACTAACAAATGCTTTTAACAATTATATTTAAAGTAGTATACATTAGTTACCACTTTTATAGTGTTTCCTACAGATGCTGTATGGCTTCGCCATTTAAATGTTTTGTCTTATTACTTATTCCTGTAAAGCTTATTATTTATTACTGGTGAGTAATAAACTATGAGACCACACGGAAAAAAACCTCATTATTTATTATTGATCATTATTAATTGGTATCAATCATTTAGGCCGATTTGAATATAAGTACCTAAGCACGTCTCTCACACACACACACACCCACACACACAAACACACACACACACACACACACACACACACACACACACACACACACACACACTCACACACACACACACACACACACACACACACACACACACACACACACACACACACACACACACACACACACACACACACACACACACACACACACACACACACACACACACACACACACACACACACACACACACACACACACACACACACACACACACACACACACACACACACACACACACACACACACACACACACACACACACACACACACACACACACACACACACACACACACACACACACACACACACACACACACACACACACACACACACACACACACACACACACACACACACACGTGGGAGAGACACGTGTGGAGGATCAATAGCTCAATAAATTTATCAATTTATAGATCAATCAATCACTAGATCAATACACAATCAATTTATTGAGTACACGTGTTGGTAATTAATTAGTACCATTAACGTAATTTTAGAGTATTAACTAAAACTTTAGAACACTTTAAAGCAGCTTTTCCGCAAACTATTAAGTTCATTTTTCCTTTTATCTCTGTTTCGAAGTAATAGACAGCTATAAATTTATTGAATAACATTTATAAGTTTATAAATTCTTGTTGTTAAACACATTTTATTAAACAATATAACAGTTATTAAATTATCGAAAAGAAATCTTCTAATCGACCTCTCTTATTATTATGTTTTACAACTTACTAAATATTTTACAGTTGACTACTTAATTTATATTTGTTAACTTTAACACTATTGACATTGCTTGCACTATACCAAATTACAGCCACTGAAGTACCAACACTTCAGTCCATTTGCTATTAGCAGTAGCTCAAAATGTTATCTAAAATGCATTTCGAGTGAACCAAAATGCTTGTAACACTTAATAAGCAATAAAATTATAGTCGCTCCACATACGAAATAACGGACAATTTACGCTAGTAGGTATTTTTATTTTGTGCAGTTGCGAACTATTGTTTCTTGCACTAGCTGGTTTCAATCTGCCTTGCCTGGAAATGATGCAAAAACATAACGTCTTTAAATGAGAATATTTTATTATTGGAATTAGGTTAAGCTTGGACGATTTAAACTTTTCTGCAAACATAGTACAGTCTGTTAAAAAGATTTCAAAAAATAATCTTTGAATTAATGATGAAATTTTCGCTCAAAATATTCTTATTTTTCTTTGTTTAACTATTGTTTAATCTTTGTACCAAGAAATAATACATTAGAAAAACAATATTGAAAAGTCAACTTAAAAGAAAAAATTACACTACACCAAAAAGAAAACTAGATCCAATGATTGTCGTTAGGTATATTAGAACTTTTTTCATATACATTATAATACTAGGAGTTATTTTTAAAAGAAAACTGATAAACTCCTTCTTAAATATGTTTCAGAGGGTTAACAGTGATTTTGTAAATAAGAATGGTTTTCTTGCATTAACTTTTAGTTACTACAGGGATTTTGTAGATGTAATTTGAGTTTAAGTTAATGCGGTTGTTTTGAAAAAAAGAAAAAAACTGCATTGTTGTTTCTCTCTAGACGTCGAATTGGATTCCATAAATGTTCTTTTGTGGATATAATATACACAAAAAAAAACCGAATGGAACTTTATATACATACAATCATCATATAAATTTTAGTCACATTATATATTGTTATTAATTTATTGATAACACAGTTTAAGGCCCACTACAATAAATTACATTCTTTAATACTGTGAACCTTAAAATGCGCTTTTTTAGGCAGCAGGTACCAAAATACACAAAATACCTGAATATTGAGGGTATAAGGGGATTGGTGATGTTACCCCCCCCCCTCCACAGTCAATTGACGTGTGATTACTTTTATATATCACAATAATATTACGGTTAATATTACCATAGTTATATAACCATTCACTATTCGTGCCAGGGTGGGTGGGAGGATCCTCACCAATGTACGCGGGTAGGAGGGTAACTTACCGATGTTCGTTTCTTAATAAACTCTGATAATATTCTTCTCTTTACTTATCCATTTCCCTTTAACAAGTAAAGTTTAACTTTTATGTTCGTTGAATAAACAAACTTGGGACAGTAAATTTAGTGTTTAAAGGTGGTTTTAACATTAATGTTTACAACTTGATAATAAGTTTCAAACTTAAACAAAACTTGAATATCCCCTTTTGTCATGCGGTAAGTTTTAGATACAACATTATACTAAAGCATAGAATAATTATCTAATTAATTTTGTTGGTTTAAATCCTGAACTCCTAAAAATAAACATTATTAAGTCAAGTTATAGATATTTAAAAATATATTCAGTTTGTATTTAACAAAATTAACTAAATGTAGGTAATTTTTAATCTTGCGGTATTACAGTATTATTATAAAAACTGTAAAATCAATTTTTTTAAATTCAAGCATGCAAAACTATTGTAATACATTATTTAGTATAGAATTAAATATTTTTAGAGAATTCAATAATGTTTAAAATATGAAGAACTAATTAACTATCTGAAAAGCTCCTTAAGATAAAATCATAAAAAGTTTAAGTATAAATATGGGTCTTAATCATTTACATATGGCTTATAAATGTCATGTCCGTGTACCATTTCTTTGTCAAATGACGGTCTTCTATATATTTAAGCTAAATTTCTGGAATATCTAAAATTTCTGTAAAAACGTATAATATACAAAAATATTAAATAATTCAGTCCTACACATCATGATGCAAATAATATTAAAATCGTATAAATACTAGCAGATGAAACTTAATTGTTATCTAATAATAGCGAAACTTTTAGGTTAGGAAATATTTTTTTATTTGATAAAAATGTCAATATCTCAGTTAATAGCTTTTCGATTTTTAAATTTTGTATACTAAATATTCAAATATTTTTGTATGCAACAGATTTTTACTAAAATTTAAGGATTTTTAGATGTGTAGCTTTAAATAATTAAAATGGCCGCTATTTAAAAAAAAGACTGGTGTACGGAAATATAATTGCTAAGTTATATGTAAATAAAATGATTGTATCATAGTTAGCTTCTGCGATATTAAGATTTTTGTGTAAGTTAAATACAGATGGTAGACGAAAAACTTGGTGAGACAGACCATGTGTTTATTCGTTTGTTTTGACCTTTGGAATAACCTCCTGAAGTTTGGCTGCCTATTTATGGGACACCGTGTTTACTATCCTCAACACGCCACTTACATCCTTATACTCACGTAGTTCAAAGGATACTGACAGTCAACTGTATGTTGTTCCTGAATAATAAAAGTCACCCTAAATATTATTATTACTGAACAGGAAATGAGTACAACTAATTTATGTATCAAATATTGATTCATTAAACTTGATTGATTTGTACAGCCATGAAGTTTGTGGTTGATTAATGCTCCAGTGAAATGTAGGTTATTAATGTAATTGTGCCTAAACATGCGTCTTGTCATGTTTTTTATTTGACAAACTTATATATGAAATAAAAACTGTTTAAAATTAAATTAAGTGAAGTATAGTTTGAGTGCAAATACAATACGAAACTTTCCCGTTTTAGTGCCCAAATTAGTTTTTTTTGTTAAATGCTGTATTGAATATTTTTATCATTGTTTTGCAAGGAAACCAAAAGTGATTCTAATAATCTACCTTCAATTCGAAATTTATGTAATACTGCACTTATATTTCAACTTAGGGAGGTATTCCTAGGGATAAGATAGTTCAACATAATTTTAGTAATTTGGATGAGAAAGTTTGGAACAGTGAAAAAGGAGTGTGTTATACTTTCACTAATTTCACTTGTTATTTCAAGTCGTAATCATATAACTGGCTAAACTTATTAATTAGCAATAATTAATTAGCGGTAATAGTAAATAAATCCTTAGTGTAGAAGTAACATAAATCCTTAGTGTAGAAATAACATAAATCCTTAGTGTAGAAGTAACAAAAATCCTAAGTGTAGAAGTAACATAAATCCTTAGTGTAGAAGTAACAAAAATCCTTTGTGTAGAAGTGACATAAACCCTTAGTGTAGAAGTAACATAAATCCTTAGTGTAGAAGTAACATAAATCCTTAGTGTATAAATAACATAAATCCTTAGTGTAGAAGTAACATAAATCCTTAGCATAGAAGTAACATAAATCTATAGTGTAGAAGTAACATAAATTCTTAGTGTAGAAGTAACATAAATCCTTATTGCAGAAGTAACATAAATCCTTAGTATAGAAGTAACATAAATCCTTAGTGTAGAAGTAACATAAATCCTTAGTATAGAAGTAACATAAATCCTTAGTGTAGAAGTAACATAAATCCTGAGTGTAGAAGTAACATAAATCCTTAGTGTAGAAGTAACAAAAATCCTTAGTGTAGAAGTAACAAAAATCCTTAATGTAGAAGTAACACAAATCCTTAATGTAGAAGTAACATAAATCCTTAGTGTAGAAGTAACAAAAATCCTTAGTGTACAAGTAACAAAAATCCTTAGTGTAGAAGTAACACAAATCCTTAGTATATAAGTAACATAAATCCTTAGTGTAGAAGTAACAAAAATCTTTAGTGTAGAAGTAACATAAATTTTAATAGTGCATTTTATACGTATATTGGGTAGAGGTTGAGACGTATCCACATCTAATGTTAATGATAATTCAAAGGTGTTTACCATAGATTATTCATGGTTTAAATTGTGTGCAATAATGAAATAAAACTGTCTAAAATAACCCAAAAGTGGTACAGCAATATCATCAGACATATCTTAAGTGGAAGTGTAATGGAGTTCCAATCTTATGTATTCTCTATTAAACAGAATACAGAGTAATAAAATAATATTATATAATCTAACAATTGAATAATAGATTTTATAAAATACAAACAGACAACGTGAAATTATCAATACTAGTTCTGTTTATTTTCAAGTTAACTTCACTATCAAAAAGATTCGACATCTTAAGGAACCCCCATTACCAAATCTACGAAGACGGATGATTGGACCAAAGTAACTATAGTAGTTCGAGTGGTGGCCGATCACAAATATATTTCTAGATCTAGTTATTCCAGGAACTGAAAATTATATGCGTTGTACAAGTTCTGGAGAATCAATAATACCATTAATAAGTTTGTGCAAGAAGCTAGATCGAACATCCTTCTTCTGGAGGCGAAGTGTAGAGAGTAGAAACTCCTGTTCAAGTGCTATTATAATGAATACATCTAGTTTTACACTAATTTAAACTTAAGAGCGAAAAGTTTGATTCCATTCCAAACCTAATTACACTTTCTTTTTTTTTGAATAATTTCATTTATTTAAACTACAGATAAATCGGAAATCAATAAGAAAATCTGCCCTGAACATTTGCATTGTAAAACAAAATAAAACAAACAATGCTTATTTCTCTTTAAAATTATTAATTAATATAAAAATATTGTACATTTACAGGAACTACAAGATAAATTAACCTGCATGATCCAGAGTTGTTCAACTTGTTAGGAAGTTGATAGAGCACTTCGTGTGACTTGATGTGTTAATTCAACGTTGATGTAGAGTAGAATTTACCTTTGGAATTATCCTCTTTGATTTAGTCTAAGATATATTTAATTTTGTTTTAAAAGCGTTTTCATTATAAGTGAATGGCATTGTCTATTATATAATTGTGAATTAATTGGGTTCTATAGTGTTTTCCAACTGTTCTTCCAAAAAATGAAAAGTTGTAATTGTGTTGTGAATTTGGAGTGTGATTTCTCTAGTATTTTGTTTACTCTAAACTATAATCTAAATTATGACGAATTGATTTTAATGCTACATAATTTTAATGGTAAGGGGGACCCAGACACTTAAATACTGAAAAAAATCACCTTTTTTGTTTTTTGCTGATTATTGTAGTGTGTTTCTCTCTGAAAATTTTCATATATAACATGTTATATTTTGCCCTTCCAGGAATATTCAAAACAATTTATTTGTAAAACTCAACAATGGTTGAGAGTGATCTTTAAGCAACAGAGGTAACTGTAACTTTATATAGTAAGACTTTCTATTCATATGGAGCAGTAACTTTGTTTTGTGTGGTTGGCTATACCTTCATGCTATTCCACAGTTCACAGTCCAGAATCCAGATGTTAGGTTATTGTTTTGTGAATATTAGTTTGTTTACAAACAATAGTGTGTGATTTTTGCTGAATATTGTTTCTATAAAAATATTGCTGAATAAAAAGCACTTTCTATACTTCGAAAAACAGAGATCGGTCTACACATTTACCAAAAAATAAATTAAAGACAATTTAAAAAGTATAGGCTTACCATTAAACTTATGTAGCATTAAAATCAATTTGTCATAATTTAGATTATAGTTTAGAGTAAACAATATACTATAGAAATCACACTCCAAATTCACAACACAATTACAACTTTTCATTTTTTGGAAGAACAGTTCCAAACAATTTTTATGATTTCGTTATTTACGTATTTTGCTGATATTGTTCGTGAGATAGAATAGGAAACTGACTTCTCAAACTCAACTAAGACATGGATTATCAACAAATACTTACTTAAAGTGATCAATAGAATCCGATCCTTTTGGCCATAACTTCATTTATATTAAATAAGTATAAATGTAAACCCTTTCTTGGGTATAGTGAAAATATTATACAGTAAGTTTCGACTATTAAAAGGGGTCTTGGACACTCCTATCTTCCCCATGATAATTTTCCAATATTGGTGCACACTTTTCTCACTTATATTATTTGACAAACTTATATATGAAATAAAAACTGTTTAAAATTAAATTAAGTGAAGTATAGTTTGAGTGCAAATACAATACGAAACTTTCCCGTTTTAGTGCCCAAATTAGTTTTTTTGTTAAATGCTGTATTGAATATTTGTATCATTGTTTTGCAAGGAAACTAAAAGTGATTCTAATAATCTACCTTCAATTCGAAATTTATGTAATACTGCACTTATATTTCAACTCAGGGAGGTATTCCTAGGGTAATAATATAAGCAAAGTAGAGCTAGGGCAATACTTTTTTTCTACTTAATCTTACCCATATTTAGTACACTTTAAAGCAGGGATTTTGAAATATACTTATTAGGGAATGAGAAAAAAACATTTTTCTAGAACTCAATATTTTGCGTAAAAATATTATTTAAAAAAATGTATAAAACTCTTAATATTAAACATATTTAAAAATCCTTATTTTAAATTGTTCTAAGATACCTATAGCAACTGTGGTAAAAATTCCATTCCATTATCTTTATTTGTTGCTAAAAAAAACTGTGCACCAAGTTAAAAAAATTTTCACTTGTATTTTCTTCTACCTGGCTATTTTTAATTTCTGCACTCTTACGCTCTGAGTCCCGTAGTCGTGACTTTTCCAACTCCACCATCGCATTCAATGTATTTTTCCCAATAGCAATACCAAGTTTATCAAACACTCTGCACCTGCTGATCTGACCAATATTAAATGTTGATACTGCATCATACACACCCAAATGGAGTGTTTTCATTCCAACAAAGCCACTTTTTGGAAGGCGAGACCATATTACATGATTTACACTTTCATTTGGGTTCTGTGTTTTTCCATGTAAACACTTTCTCAGTAACTCTGGATCAGCTAGACTCTTGAAAATAGGTTTTATAAACTCCATTACAGCAACAGGAATACTATTTATGTGGCTGTAAGAAATATTTTAGCCTTGGCTGAGTTGAATTTGCACCAGCTGTCTTCTCCTTTTGGGCACAAGCCATGGTATGGTTCACTGTCCGTAGAAATCTTATGGTAATACAAAGCCCAAATAGCATGTTTCATGTCTTTGAGACTGTTAGAATGGCGTCTTATGGCTTGACCGTAGTATGATTGTAGCTGGTAAATAACCGCAGATGTAAGATAGTTAGGACCACTCAAACCTTTGCCGTCAGATAAATTTAGGCTTTTATTTTCAGATTTGAGCCTACGCATTCTTGACCCCATCCGTTTTTGGACGTGTCCAATGCATTCTAGCTTAGCCACTTGGCCATAGTGATTCATAGTCTCAATAGCAGAACAACTTTTGCAGTCCCCTAAATAATTCGTATAACGAACATTATAAGCACTTACCGAGTGATTAAAAATTTCTTTAGCACCTTGAACTTCCATCCCTCCACTTGATCCCTGGTAGTTGGCTTTACATGCTGGTAAGTGTCTTCCTTCAGTTTTATTTGGACAAACTCAATGCTTGGTCATAATCGACACATCGATGACTCTGCCAGTGTCAAAACTGGTAGCCGTGACTACACCATTTAGGGATTTGAAATCCCTGGTTTACCATGTCCCATCTAACGCTATTCTTAAATTCCGAACATTGTCATTTATGCTAACTGCTTCTTCAACAGCATCTTTCATTGTCCCAAAACAAACTTTCTCAACTGCATCTCCTAATATATCTACATAAGGCATAAATCTTGCTGGTGGTGGTGGCACTTCATAATACCGCAAAAAGTTTGTGCGGGTGTCCTACCTTTTCCTATGGCACGCATCGTATAGGCTAGTCGAGTGTTTACTTCATAAAAATTCTTAGATTTAATGTTTCTTGAGGACATAAATGGGGTAGAATATGTACAGTTTGTGAAAAATATCTCCAGCTTACTTGATAAACCAATATTTGAAATGTTTCTTACCGTAATGCTGGACATTTCGCATTTAGCGCACTTTACATAACTTAACAATGCCTCAGATAATAAACCTAATTCTAAAACTATATTTATACTTGTTTGTTCACTATATACAGAGTAATTTTCATCCACATCTCCTATTTTAATTTTGGAAGCACTGTCAACATCATCTAATGTAGGCCTATCAACCTTAGAAATACTTGAACAACTAGGCCTATCTTGTAAGTTTGAGATAGGTCTAGCAGACTGGTCATCAGAAGTTGGCTGTACTTTCTGACACATACATTACGGCGCTTTTTAAAAACAGTTCGTGGTTACCTTGGTCTTCTAGGCGTATTTTATCACTATAAAACACTATTTACAAAATGAAAACTAATATTCAGCAAAAATCACACACTATTGTTTGCAAACAAACTAATATTCACAACACAATAACATAACATCTGGATTCTGGACTGTGAACTGTGGAATAGCATGAAGGTGTAGCCAACCACACAAAACAAAATTACTGCTCCATATGAATAGAAAGTCTTACTATATAAAGTTACAGTTACTGTTGTTGCATAGAGATCACTCTCAACCATTGTTGAGTTTTACAAAAAAAATTTTAATATTTTCGGAAGGGCAAAATATAACATGTTATATATGAAAATTTTCAGAGAGAAACACACTACAATAATCAGCAAAAAACAAAAAAGGTGATTTTTTCAGTATTTAAGTGTCTGGGTCCCCCTACCATTGAAATTATGTAGCATTAAAATCAATTTGTCATAATTTAGATTATAGTTTAGAGTAAACAAAATACTAGAGAAATCACACTCCAAATTCACAACACAATTACAACTTTTCATTTTTTGGAAGAACAGTTCCAAACTATTTTTATAATTTCGTTGCTGATATTGTTCGTGTGACAGAATAGGAAACTGACTTCTCAAACTCTACTAAGACATGGATTATCAACCAAATACTTACTTAAAGTGATCAACAGAATCTGATCCTTTTGGCCATAACTTTATTTATATTAAATAAGTATAAATGTAAAGCCATTCTTTGGTATAGTGAAAATATTATACAGTAAGTTTCGACTAGTAATATCACTTACTTTATATACCTTTTAGTGTGTGTATAATAGTACTAATTTATTTTTAATGTTTTAACTGGATGATAATTAATATATAATATTTTATCAATAGAATATTAAAATATTATTGATCGTTTTTAGCTAAACATATTGTTCTACATTTTTTTTTCTTATAAGATTCTAAGATGCATATGGATGATTATATGAGTTTAGGATGCGTGTGGAAGACCTGTGTATCTTGTTATTAATTGACTGATTCATGTTAAGAAAGAGCCATATAACATCACATCAAAGAAGTAGGAAGGTAAGTCATCCTTTTAGTTTAACAGAAATCTTTATTATTCAGAAATTACCAACAAAAAAATTTCAACAATCGCTGAAGAAAATTAAAAACTTCAATTGTTGCGTAAATATTTACGAATCAAAGAAATCTAAGCGTAACCATATGAGTAGTTTGTATCACAAGTTAAATTTATTGGCATTAGGCTAACCACTTTTCATTTTATTGCAAAATAATAGAAATAAAATGGGTTTTTAAATCTAACATGGTTTATCATCATTCATTCGTCCTCTATGATTAGGCCAGAAGAAGCAGTAGGAACTGTCAATTATGTGTAACTATATAAATATGTGTGGTTTTTTACTTTTCATTTTATTGCAAAATAATAGAAATAAAATGGGTTTTTAAATCTAACATGGTTTATCATCATTCATCCGTCCTCAATGATTAGGCCAGAAGAAGCAGTAGGAACTGTCAATTATGTGTAACTATATAAATATGTGTGGTTTTTTATTTAAACATGATAACATTTTAGGGAGGTATTAAAGTTGTATGTAGGATGTAATACAATTTCTACGACAATCTCACTATTCATTTTTAACAAACTTATGGCATGTTTTATCAAACCCTAGGCAAAGTTTACTGGGGAAAAATTAGAATTTATATAATTTCATGATTATCTGTCAAACGCAAGTCTAGTTAAAGTTTGACTTATTTTTACTGGCTTTCATTAACTTTACGACAAATTTTCTAGTTAAAAAGTCTACAGAAATATTACATAACAGTAATATTAAAGTGACAAGTTAAATTAAGTTTATATTGAACTAGATTTTCTATACATTTACATTTCTCCATTATATTCCTATAATAAATTTCGTTTTGGCAGATTTTATTTCAGCAACCTATAATTTGTATCAACATATGTCTTGTATGAAAAATGTATATAAAGAAATAATAAAAATAAGAAACCCCCAAGTGTCCTAAAACAGTAGGACTCCATTAACTTGGGCATATCGTAGAGCGGCTTATCAGAGTTAACGAAATAACTTGAATATCCAAAGAATCCTTTACGGACCAAACAAAAATCACTGAATGATAAGTTCGTTAATGACGTGGAAAATCCTTAAGTATGTATATATACAATTCATTATCAATTTAAATATTAGAACTACTTTTTCAACTTACAACTATTAGCATACCAAAGGCCAAAATAGACTAAATACTCTGGGAAAACACGATTTTTATTACTTCGTACATTTAACATCAATCCGGAGTATCAGGAAGATATCCGGATTGACAAAGTCCGGATTAATGGGGTCCAGTTTAACGGGGTTCAACTTTAAGTAGTAGGATATCATGTTTAATAATGAACTATACATATAGTAGCCTAAAGTACGTATTTATAATATATAATTAGTAGACTCTGGCCAGTAAACGTTAAGTTCTGCTTGAACATTAAGTGGAAGAGAACAAGGTGGTACAACTTTGCCTAAACTCTGCTGATAAACGGCTAAACTTTGCAGTACGCTTTGAACATTCAAAATGCAAGTATGAGGCAAGTTGTGTTTACTACAGTTGTAAGGAGTTGAACTGTTAACTTGCGTACAAGTAGTTTCGCCATCATCATATTTCTGTTACTTTTACTCTAAGTAATTGTAAACACTGTTTAGTTTACAACCTTGAAAATATAGGACCTTTATTATCTTACTGGCTTGTTTATATTAAAAATATAAAAACAAGTGGATGGTTGTAATATTTATACTGTACAAAATCATATTCCAAACCTACCTTTATGATTTATGATGTGGCACTGCACTGAGTTATATTATAATCAAATATATTATAGTTTAATATAATCACCAAACTGAATGAGTGATAAGACATGGCATCAACTCAATGGTTGTTATCAACATGAACATTACTAGTGAGGTCTGGGGTGTACGTGTTGGTTGGTAGGCAGGTTCCGGATGTTGTGTAGGGCAGATAAGCTCGTCAATTAGCTAAAAATCGGGCCCCTTTTTAGAAGAGGACTCCCACTCTTCATAGGTTAGGATAGGTTAGGCTAGGATAAGTTAAAATGTGTCTTTTTCTTCACAATAGCATTTACTGAATTACAGTTAATGTTTTGTTTTATTAAGATTCGGGCTTTATTCCTAGACAATTTTTAAAAGTGGGAGTCCTCTTCTAAAAAAGACCCAAAATTCGGACCAATAATAGGTGTGTTTTATATTCTACGTAAGATTGTCGGTTGTTTAGTTGCTCTAGATTATTAATAAATGGATCTATCTTAGTAATAATCGACTTTGGTTGGTAGCAACGACTGCACTCGTTCATCTACACTCATCACACTCATTTCCCCATATCATGAATAATTTATAATGATTATTTTATTAAATAACAGTATATATATATATATATATATATATATATATATATATATATATATATACTGTTACTCTTATACAATATATATGAAAAAAGTGAACGTCAAACAGCAATATGAATAAATAAACGTACCATACTTTAGAGAACAGTTTTGGTGTTAACAATGTGTATACTTTAATATTTAAAAATTGGGAAAAAAGAAATTTTGGTTATTAATTTTTATATTCTATACCCAATTTAGAGCAAAATATTTATGGTAATTTTTTCTCGAATTCCACCCCGTTTAGTTTCTGTCTCTTTTTGTGCGTTTTGAAATATAATAAATAACTCAATAACTCAAAACCAATTAACTTAAAATTTAACACACCTCTTTAAGTTACTATTTGTAAACAAGGATTTAGTTATCATTTGCCATTTTAAAATGGTAGTGATTTAACATTTGTAACTCCAAATACATTTTAGACAAAAAATAGTTTATAGATATGAAAATGCCACAGATTTTAAAATGGCTAAACACACCCTAATGGTCATGTTTTTGCTATTTATTATGTTTTATTTAAAATAAGTTTCAAAATTTGTAATCCAGTCAAATGAAACGTTCTAGAGTTATCAATGTTTTTGGAAAAAATACAAAAAGGAGACATAAACTAAAATGAGTGGAATCCAAAACAAGTTTATTCTTCATTTTTGGTCTTAACTGTGTTTAAAATTAAAAAATTTAGAGCTAGGACTCCCTTTTTGTGAGAACCTGTATTTATATATGGTTTAAATTAAGTAAAATTAATTTATTAAAACGGATGGTTTTATCTTTGATAAATCTCATGGAAGCCAATTTGAAGGACTAAGCAGTTATTAATAGTAACGTATAACTTTAAAAGAACGTAGCTGGAAATACATCAAATATTCAATTAAATAGTCTAACAATACCAATATCTGTAATAATCAAAATTTATTAATTTGTTGTTATCCTTGTTTAACTTATTCAAACATAAAATAGTCTATTAATGAATTAATATGTATAGGATGCTCGAGCATAAAGAGAAACAATGAGTTTTAAGAAATGTTTTTATTTTTCAATAATTTAAGTTTTTTATAAATGTCCGCTTTATTTCTAATTTCAAATTTAAAATCATTATAAAAACCAGTTTTACGCACACAGCAATTCCAATATTCAGCCTGATCACTATACAAAATGGAAACTCACAATTTTAAACGGAACGAACTGTTCTTGTTCTTCCTCTGCAGTGATCTAAGGAATCTCCAATTAAAAGCGTCTCTTCCTTCGTAAACTTACGAAAGCTTTACAAACTTAATGAAGGCAATCTGAATAGTTCGTCAAGGAAACTTGATTGTTCAAATTAGTCTTTATCCTAATTAAAATGTGCTCACTTTAATCATGCTTGAACTCAAAAACGATGTAATTTAAAATGGGTTATTGTTGAAAGCAATACATTATATAAACTATCCTGCTGGATGAAGAAATTATTTGAATTTTAGTATATGTTTCTGTTTACTATTTATAATTAATAAATAAAAATTAAACTACAGTTCTAGTTCCAAAAGTTTAGAAATTAATCATTTAATAGAAACGTACAATTCCAAATTATAAAACTTTTTTTCTATTTTTGTGTTCCACACCACATCCGTTACTATAACGGTTAAAAATCATAATATTTATGAGTCTTAGAAGGCCAACTTAATTGTATATTTTTATTAGGTGCTGAGATTGGATCGTAATCAAATAGGTATTCTGTAGAATCACACTATATAACGACTAAAGATTGTATAATTTGTATTACGTGCAGGAATGTATCGTAAAAAATAGTTTTTCTGTTAATTGAAAAGTTGTTCATCACAATATAAAATGACAAAAGATTGTGCAGGAATGTATCATAACCAAATAGTTTTTCTGTTAAATGAATATTTGAGTTCATCACAATATAAAATGACTAAAGATCGTATAATTTTTATTACGTGCAGGAATGTATCGTAAAAAATAGTTTTTCTGTTAATTGAAAAGTTGTTCATCACAATATAAAATGACAAAAGATTGTGCAGGAATGTATCATAACCAAATATTTTTTCTGTTAGATGAATATTTGAGTTCATCACAATATAAAATGACTAAAGATCGTTTAATTGTTATTACGTGCAGGAATGTATCGTAACCAAGTAGCTTTTCTGTAAAATCAATATTTGAGTTCATCACAATACAAAATGACTAAAGATCGTTTAATTGATATTACATGTAGGAATGTATCGTAACCAAGTAGCTTTTCTGTAGAATCAATATTTGAGTTCATCACAATACAAAATGACTAAAGATCGTTTAATTGTTATTACGTTTAGGAATGTATCGTAACCAAGTTGCTTTTCTGTAAAATCAATATTTGAGTTCATCACAATACAAAATGACTAAAGATCAATTAAATGTTATTACGTGGAGGACTGTATCGTAACCAAGTAGCTTTTCTGTAGAATGAATATTTGAGTTCATCACAATACAAAATGCAAAAGAATACTTCATTAAAGCATATCCAATTGTTTACTTAAAACACATTGCACGGATTAATTCGTCATTAAAGTTCTGGTTTTATGTAAGTCTTTTAACAATAATGGACCAAACACGCTTCATTAAAACAGTTACATAAACAATTTAAAAGATTTTACAGGTCTAAAAAGTGAAAAAGTGAACTATAAAGTCAATAAATTCCATAAAACTGTTATAAACAGTGTTTTTAAAAGTATAAATCATAATTCCATTAATATTTTCATAAATTAAACTAGCTCAACTATTTTGTAAAAAAAAAAACAAAAAAAAAAACAAAAAAAAACAGACTCTATACTCAAATCAATCATTCATATTTTTTATTATTTTTGGTTCCATTTAGATTTAGAAATACACATTGTCAGTCAATCCGATGAATACAACCAAGAAATATTTATTTTCCAGAAATCACTATATTATAAGAATTAACTGTATTGTTAAAAATCAAATGTTTCGTAAATTTGCTAACTTTTGAAGAAGATACATTTGAAAAGAAAATTACGCCATATCACTCACTTTATTAAATACAATAGTACAGCTATATTAGTGTGAATATATTTAGTACAAAATTAGACGAGCATATTTTACTTAATACAAAACAATCTTCTCATCACTCTATTACGTCATTACAAAACATAGCTTCGAGCACCGACTGCATCAGGTCGGCATTTACAGTATCTCAGCTATTGTTACGTCAGTAGCGAAATTTGGTATTTAGGAATTACCTAAGTTTAAACACGCATGTTTGGTAGTGTTTAGTTAAAATATTTAATTTAAACTAACGTTAAAAGTGTTAAATAAAAGGTGATGGGGAATTTTAAATTGCTACATTATACAAACATATACTTGCTAAGTGGGTTTGCTAAGATTTTTTGCTAAAGCCTTAAAATAAATGCTTTAGACCTTTTTTACAAATTATATCTAAGCTGATTAATTAATATACTAAGCATTAGTTGTTTCACATCTTCACTCTGTTCCTGAAGGATGCTGAGATGGTGGCTGTTGTTTCTAAAACGTTTTAAACATAATATTACATTGTAATTAAGACATATTACAAGTAACTTCTGGACACTGGCCTCTGATTATACTGACTCGCCCCTTCTTTTCTGTTACTTTCAACCGTAGTAGTGTAATCATTGTGAAATGTCTGTTGGAATTATGAAAATCACTCCATTTTGTTATTTTTAATGATTTAAGTCCCTTTTTGTTAATACTAGTCAAAAAATAATACTTTTTGTTAATACTTGCCTATGTAGGCTAGTTGTTGAAATGTTCACTTTTTCCATATAATTGAACAAGAATTTTTATTTTTCAAACAGGTTTTATCATACATAAATAAAATAAATACTAGATTAATTTTAATATTACTGCAATGAATAACCGGGTTGACTTTTGTACATACAAATCCAATCTTATGTACATACAAATCCGTACTTTTGTACATACAAATCCATATTTTTGTACATACAAATCCGTACTTTTGTACATACAAATCCGTACTTTTGTACATACAAATCCCTACTTTGTACATACAAGTCCGTACTTACTCGTATGTACATACAAATCCGTACTTATGTACATACAAATCCGTACTTTGTACATAAAAATCCGTACCTATGTACATATAAATCCGTACTTTGTACAAACAAATCCGTACTTTTTACATACAAATCCGTACTTTTTACATACAAATCCGTACTTTTCGACAATTCGTCACGGAAAAGTACGCAGAATACGTACTTATTGTAATACCTAAGGCTTTTACGTTTTATGGAGTTAAGCGTTTGATTACGTTTGTGAGTAAAATTGAATGCACATGATTTAAAACGATAAATTTATAAAACGAAATTTTATAAAACGAAATTTTATAAAACGATAAAAATTAGCTAATGAAGAGAATAATTTTAAATTACATTATTTATTTTAAATATCGTTAACAATCTGACTTTATTAAATACTAATAAAACCTGGCTTACCTTACAGTTAAATGTAATGTTTTCTAGTTTCTTATTGGTAGTAAAAGAGAGCGTACACCAAAATAGTAATCCAAAATATAGAAATGTAATCATAATTCATAAATTAATTTAACAATGAAATCGTTTAAATTCGAAAGAATTTACTATTCAAAATATTCAGAAAGGTCTTATAAATTGTTACTTTGATTGGCATGTGTTAATTAAAATTATTGTTTTTAGTTATTCCCTGTTAATTTGTAAAAATTTATTATTTTGTATGAAAATATAGTCTATTAAAAACATATAAATATTTACAATGAATGTTATATAGTAAGTGTTATTACACAATATGTTTAATATTATTTATTAATTTATGTAATTAACTTGTGGTTTTAAAACGTTCTACTTGAAATATGTACATTTGTGACAGTAAATATGTACATTTGTGACAGTAAATATGTACATTTGTGACAGTAAATATGTACATTTGTGACAGTAAATATGTACATTTGTGACAGTAAATATGTACATTTGTGACAGTAAATATGTACATTTGTGACAGTAAATATGTACATTTGTGACAGTAAATATGTACATTTGTGACAGTAAATATGTACATTTGTGACAGTAAATATGTATATTTGTGACAGTGAATATGTACATTTGTGACAGTAAATATGTACATTTGTGACAGTAAATATGTACATTTGTGACAGTAAATAAAAGGAACCTAATTTGGGAAAAACGTCCAAATAATGATTTCATAGAACCAATGAACATACCCCAAGGCATGAGATGATAGAGAGAATTTCCGTGTCAGAAGTTGGTACAAACATTTACTAAACTAGCACAATAAAATAGCTTAAAATACATCATTGAGACATATAAAAAAGAAAATTAATAGTTTTTACTTCCATTTTAAAGTATTTTTGTACTTATTCAAAATTACTTTTCCTAACTTTTTTCTTGAGTCTGTACCCAAATGAGAGAATATTATACACATTTTTCCGCATATTCTAACCTTACAGTACTTTAAATTTAAAATTTAAATGACATAGAACAAACGACAGTAACAAACATTAAACAAATATACATTAATAACAGATACACAATTTCAAGAATATTCACATTAAACAAAATTCAACAATTAACATATATGGAAATAATCTGTTCAAGAATTCATAGTAAATAAAATAATATTCACAACATATTCAAAATTCAAAACATTTTACTAATAATCGAAACAATGCTATGAATTGTACACATACATTATTTCCTGCTATTCACATAATCACTGCACTATCACACCAATTTGACACAGAACAAAATCACACTACAATAGTGTTTGAGTAATGTAACTTCACAAATACAGGTTAATTTAGATTATTTCTTGTGTTTCTTTTGTAAATTCATCATTTCAACGGATTTTTCTTGGAAGGAAAGGTGCACTGAAATGGACTATTTACCCAGCTTAGATAAACATGGACCCAGAAACGGGCAATGTACCAAACAATAAATATGACATTAACACATCAAATACACTGCACTGTTCAATTAATTTTACAAATTAAACATATATCCTTTTTAGAATTCAAATAGTATTTTCAAAAGTTAAATTACAGTAAGAAAATACGCTAAGGTTATATCAATTTGTTTTTGTTTCCAGTACAACATTATACTTCACCCACTGACCATATAAGTGTTGTTGAGGGAATAGGGCATAGAGTAGAGAACAGGAATATTTTGGGAAAGAGGATAAAACTATCTACAAACTTCCAACTGGCGTCTCTGTTGTAGCCACATTACGCAGTCATTGTATCCTATCGTATATCATATTATAAGCTGTATTTTTATTTTGTTTGAATAGATGCCTGCCCTAAACCGCCAAATAATTACTAATAAATAATATTAAAAAATACATATGTACGTATTTTTTGTACTACGTTTTTGTCTTTCTTATTTACTATAAGACCTCGCCGACAAGTTTTGCATAACTTGGTGAGGCATAGATTTTGTACACACTTAAAAGTAATAAATAAAATAAAATTACAAGAATTTATTAAGGATTCTGCATAAACTTAATAGTACAGTACTAATAAATGTTATGTTATGTCCAACATACCAAACAAATATTTCATTTGGGCCCTCTTTACATAAGAGTGGGATATAAAGAGAGAAACTATTTCTGACTCGTTTGTCTAAGCAAAAGCTGAAACTCTTTATAATTAAACTTCATTTTACCAAAGCATACGGTCATTTGTACTAAGACCATACTTTTTATAGGCTTAGTTGAATGATTATGAAAAGCTTTAAAATAAAATATTTTCCATCAACGACTATCGGGTTGTTTGTTATAGTAAGTCTGTTTTATATTTAATTTTTTAGGTTATTGTGATCTGTTTGTAGAATTTTTGTTTATTTCAAAAAATAATAATGATAAAACGTACTATAGCTAGCCCAGTCAGTAGGCCATCTGCTTGAAACGTAAAGACAAATGGGTACAAATACTTCAACAGCTTTGTTACTACTTTTACTAAGTTAAAAATGCCACTAGTGAAAAATACCAGGAAAAGAGAAAAGCAAGTAAAAATTGAGGAGGAATATTTTTAATTAAATAAAGTGTCATGTTGGCCACATAACACACATTAGCTGGAGTGGGTTGCAGAGATTTTTCTCCCCGGTTCAGTGACGCTCCCTTTGATGCTACGGAAACATCATTTTAATATACCTCGCTCTTTTCATTTTCTGAATCTTTACTGTCTTTGCAGCAAAAACAGTCTCATAAACTGTAAAATGCAAGTCCACGCGTTTTTACTCATAGAAGTGTAACACTTTCCAATTAATAACAAGCAGGTATAGTTTAAGTTTTTGTATATTTTATTTATTGAATGACCACACTTTAATTTATCGTGGTTAGAGGTATTTCAGTGTAGCTCTGACACTAGTTGTTGCCAAAAGCACAGCTTTTGACACACGACAGACATTAATTAATTGTTAAACTATAATGTAATAATAAATGTAAACAATACTAACAGTGTGTTTTAAATGCGTGGAAATATTTCTGGAAATAATTCTATGGGCCAAAATAAGGAAAAAATATACTGTACATTTTTTTTTACTTGTACAGGAACAAGAACATCTCAAACGATTGATTGACATTTGGAATATTACTTATCCACACAATGCTAAAGGTAAAAAAATATTCAACTCGTTTATTGTTCCATTTCAAAATGGCTACAATAATAATTTTTTTTAATTTATGTCACTCAAAAACCGTATTTGTTTTTAATGTTTACTAAGTTTTTTCTTTTTTTTTTTCAGCCCATTATATTTCGTGTCCAATGATGTAAGACTCTAATATTACAGTAAATTATGAAAGGAAGGTAGTATAGAGATGTGTAGTTAAGTCCGAAGGTAACAAATCCAGAGGAAGAATGTTGTAGCTTTAGTTTATAGTTATGGACGTAAGAGAGTGCTTTATATGTCGACCCTTACCAGTTGTGTGTTAAAGGAGACTGGTAGTATTTTTGTCTAATTTATTTTAGTACTAAAACATTTTCTCATTCAGAATTTTTAGTCCAGCCCTACAAGGCTTTATTACGTCATGCATAATTCTTCATCGGTTGGTTTTTTATGGTGTTTTTACAATTGTGGGGACGGGTGTAATAGTAAACTGTGCTCAATATAAACCAGGTTTTAACTAACAAAAGTGGAACGAACTAAAATACTCCATAGTTAATAAATAATTCATTCTATTCATTAAATTTATTTTCAAATAGAAGCTTGCCTTCAGAGAATTTCCTTTCGAAAACATTAGTTTGGCTTAAACTACAATAGAAACAAACCTAAACTATAAATCAATTTAAGTGCAAAATTTTCTCCTGTGTAATTTTGTATATTTACCAAAAATTATGTATTTATACTGACGGTTAGGTTAGGTTAGGTTAGGTTAGGTTAGGTTAGGTTAGGTTAGGTTCTTTTAATTTCATAAACTGAATTGCTGAATCAGCAGTAGGATCACAACGACAGATACATTAATTTTACGAATGTTAACGATACATTAGCAATAAATAAATTTCATAATTTGTCTTCTGACTGACGATAGGTTAGTATCAGTTGAAAAGATTATAAACTCATTATTCATAGGTATAAACATTTTTATAAGTTAAATTCTATAATTATACATTAGCTATATTATTTAAGACACTGTACATTATTTACTTTAAACAAATACCTAAAACCAGACTATCTAAACTACTTGGACCATCTATTTATGAATATAATAGAAAATTATATAAAACTATTAAAAAACTATCCTGTATGTTTGTTGTATTTGTTTTTGTGATACAAGTAGGATGTAAAACATTAATAAAAGCGTGTTCTTATTCTATGACATGAAATATTCGTTCCAGAACCTCTCGTTTAGTAAACTCATAGAACACTGTAAAATGAAAAGCATTTTTCTATACATTACCATTCAAGTCAAACTACGCCAATTGTGACGTTAATATACGTTTAGGATGTATTTTTATAATATCATAAATATTTTTCTGTTACAATATACAGAGTTGAATGAAAGTCTGGAATATTTTCTTAATTTTAAAAGTATTGAAACTTTGT
Organism: Stictocephala bisonia; assembly: GCA_035578905.1. NCBI lineage: Eukaryota > Metazoa > Arthropoda > Insecta > Hemiptera > Membracidae > Stictocephala > Stictocephala bisonia. The sequence continues at coordinate 29,133 of JAQJVL010001253.1, read as the reverse complement.
AGTTATGTACATGTCACTGTATCAAACATTTAGGCATATTTTTCTGGTTTTTCGCAAAGCCAGGGAATAGCACACGAAGGAAATCTTAAAACTTTAAATGTTAACCTGCCTCGAGTCATACCTCATTTTTAAGATCTTTTTTTACAGTTCAAAACTGTAAAAGCGCAAACCTGAAATTAAAAGTATTATCCAGTTACAAACAGAAAATACTTATTGCTTAAATAGATCATTGCTTATTTGAGATAACTGTTGTTGAGTATATTGTTAATTGTTTACAATGGAAACTAAACACTACGTTATAAAAATAACAATGCGTTATGTTGTTTTGAAACAAGAATAAAAAAAAATATTAATACCATTTTGACCGTAGGTACACCCTAAAATAGTTAAGAAAATTATTGTAATCACTGATACATTTTTGTCTAAAAATTAATTAATTTCTCATACTCTGTCAACTAAATTATGATAAATTAATCCTATAAGCGAAAATATATAACTATCGTATTTCTGTTCTTGATAAGTATTACTTATTTAACATTTAGTTCTTTGAGTGGCTGTATTACTATCTAACTGAATCATCTTCAGTGACACACTTGAGATTTTCACTTTGTGTTGTAGAAATAAGGACCTTTAAAATGAGGTCTAACTCGAGGCTAATATTTAACATTTAGTTCTTTGAGTGGCTGTATTACTATCTAACTGAATCATCTTCAGTGACACACTTGAGATTTTCACTTTTTGTTGTAGAAATAAGGACCTTTAAAATGAGGTATAACTCGAGGCTAATATTTAACATTTAGTTCTTTGAGTGGCTGTATTACTATCTAACTGAATCATCTTCAGTGACACACTTGAGATCTTCACTTTGTGTTGTAGAAATAAGGACCTTTAAAATGAGGTATAACTCGAGGCTAATATTTAACATTTTTAGAATTCCTGGTAATGCTAAAAGCGACTAAAATATGTCTAAATGTTTGGTATAGAGATATGTACAGAACTGCAAAGTTTCAGTAAATTGTTTCCAATAGTTTTAAAATTAATAACTATTTTTACCAACCTCATACATTGTTTTAATCAAATGATACTATACAAGGACTTTTTTCTCCTAAGTACTAAATTTAGTTAAATGTTAGCTAACACTTATCCAAACCGAACATTAGTGCTCTCTCAAAGTACATAATGATGTATGTTAGAGTTTTACAGATTTCAAGGTTGGAAGATTTAGTGAATTCTCAATTCTGTAGTTAGTAGGTGTCTCAGTTTGTCTTCAAATTTTATGTCTAACGAAACAATTATGAACAGACAAAGAAAAAATAAATGTGCAAAAGGTGGCACTATTTCTTATTCATATAAAACTGTAGTAAAATAATAAATATACATTACTTTTTTCACTACATATTATAATTATTTCTACGCTCCTTTATTGTATGTAATGGTAACTATGCAGTAATTTATTGTAAATTCTGATGAGTTATAGTTAGCCCACGATTCTCTTATAATCTGTAATTAGTAATTCTCTTATAATCTGAAGTTTTAAGAAATACATTCTACTAGTTGATCTTTCTTGATTCACTACGTGGTGGTTCTCTTTGCTTGCTTTCCCTACCTCCGTGGTTCTCTCGAAATAATAAAATCAATACAAAAGATCGGCCTGCTGCCTCTTTTCATGATACTAAAGTTTTATGGTCTGTAAAAAGTCTAAAAATCCATTTTTGGGGGATGCGAAACAGAGCAATCAGGTCAAAGTTAGTTTGAATGACCCTAAACATTTTAAAATAAAAAATAAATTATCCCAGCTTTTGGCTCAACAGATTTTTGTGAAGCTGTTTCAAATAAATCAAAAAATTACTAACAGTGTTAATCTTAAGGAAAAAAAGAAAATTTTGAAGGCTGTTTATACCCTTTGGGGATGGAATTTCAAGAAATTCTTTTTTAGTGGGGCTCTACTATACCAAAGTTAACTAGTAGAGATTTCATCAACGTCTATTATATAAATCTGGAAATATCGTGAGTGTACATCGTTTTTTTTATAAATTTCGATTTATTTAAATTAATTAATAAATACTAGGTTTTTTAGCACAATGGCAAACCATTATTGAAAACCTATTATGATAATGTATAGTTTAAATAGTGTATAATGGAATTTTGAATTGTGTTTCTCATGTTTCATTCAATGCAGGTAACTCAAAACTAGTTTTAGATAAATTATGAAACACGCAGTGATTGTTTTAGAATTTAGTTGGCATTTGTAGCTGGGTTAAATAAGTCATTAGCTAACATTATTACAGCGTATTGTGCAACTTGTGTTTCAGTTAAATTGGCTAACTCTCCAATTACCTCTTGTTTCAAAAGTTATTTTCGTTCTCTTTGTTCAGTTATTGTTTCAGAATAAGTTATTGTTTAATAACATGAACAATGAGTTGACTTTTATTTATTGTAAAATATAACATAAGATAAAACAATATACTTGTATTTTAACATCCTCGTGGTTATAAAAGAGATAAATCAAGTCATAATTATAATTTAGTAATTTAATTGTTTGTTAATATTTATTTTATTTCTCTTAATTCAAAACAGCAATAGTTTACATAATAGGATTGAAACAAATATTTTACATAGATGATGTGTCAATATACACTTGATTCTTTTAAAAATACTTTAGTTGAGATTGTTGACAATTGATATTAATTGAGATTAATTGTTTATGAAATGTTGCTTGTTATTCAGCATTACAGAGTTTAAAATATGTTATTGGTTACAAATTAGGATAAGTCTGAGTATTTATGTATTTTATTGATTTTTGTTCATGTTATAATTATTCATGTTATATTTATTATATAGTCATGTGTTTTCAATTTTGGTTTCTGTCATTTGTTATATCGATGTGTAAATTGTTAATCTAAACACGCCATTTTTATGATGAATAATGCGTGTATTGTGGAACAGTTGGACTGAGAGATAATGAACTGCATGTGCATATTTAAATATTATAATCTTAATGCTGCAATGTAATTGGTGTTGTTGCTGTTTTGTAGCATTGTAAAATAAATAAATAAAAATAGAAATATACAATGTCATTATAAAACATCTAAAACAACCGTTTTAGTGCTATTCCAAATTATTCAGCAAATCTGAAATGTTTTACTGTTTTACTTAAATGATTTTTTTATAATTTAAATATGTATTATGAATTTACAAAACAACAATTTGAAATATTGCTGGCACCGACATAAAAAAATTCAATACTTCTAATTTGAATAAACGTACATAATTTTATTGCAGTCATAATTTTTTATTATTTTTCGACTCATTTGTCTCGATTTTTTTCGACTCATTTGTCTCAATTATTTTTCAACTTATTTGTTTCAATTATTTTTCGATTCTTAAAGTCCACTAAAGGTTCGTCAAGGGTTCGTATAAATGAGTAATTGTTATTCAGCATTACAGAGTTTAAAATATGTTATTGGTTACAAATTAGGATAAGTCTGAGTATTTATGTATTTTATTGATTTTTGTTCATGTTATAATTATTCATGTTATATTTATTATATATTCTTGTGTTTTCATTTTTGGTTTCTGTCATTTGTTATATCGATGAGTAAATTGTTAATCTAAACGAATCTAAACATCTTTTAAATCTTCTTGTTACAAAACGCAATAGTTTACTTAAAGGTGGTCATCCAGGGGCCTAGTTAAAGGCTCAAGAGATTTTAGTTCCAGATTTCATCGCAATTGTCACTAGGAGTAGCAAAGTGCCATGCCTCACTAATACACATACGTGTTCCTATTCCACCTATCTCCTTCATGTTCAAAGGCCACCCATAAAATTGTACAAAAGTACATAGCTTCCTTATGTATAGCACTAACTTCCTCGTGTATAGAAAACTCTAACAAAATGGTTTTTATGTATGATACTTTACTCTTCAGTAAACGATAATAGTACAAATTTCAAAAAAAAAAAAAAAAAAAAAAAAAAAAAAAGAGAGTTCATTTTTAGTCAAAATATTGGTTAAACTTTGTTTTAAAAAGTTTAGTTTTACTCTAAGTGTAGAGTAACACTAAACTAACCAACCTGGTCCACTGCATTCTTAAAATTTTTATTAAAATATATATGATGATTTCTTAATGAGTTGTGTATTTAGAAATGCAAAATTAGCCACTTTTATGCTAGGTAGTCACGTTTAAAAGGTAGCCACATCTCCACGTTATTATTTTCCCCTCAACATATTTATTACTTACAGGAAGACTACACTTTAATTTTTTTAGTTCTAAAATAAATTTTAATCTAACATTCTTAACTATAATTTTTTTAAATAATTTCTGATCATAATAGAATCAAAAGATTTAAAATAAATAATTGCATTTCATTAGTGATTTTGACTAAACTAGCCATAGGTAAGTATGTATTATCATTATATATGAGACGTAACCATAAAATATACCATGACTAAGTCAGTCACGTAAACTTTGAGAACGTGATCTTGATACTTGCACTAAGATGTATGTACGTGACTGTAGATAACACTACATCCACTTCTTATCGACTATCTTTTATCTACGTGTCTCACCTTTATCAGTAAGAACTTTATATCTACTTATAAACTAGTTTTATCTTCGAAAAAAAAAGTTTTTTTCGAATATCAAAAAAACCATGACATAAATTTATAAATGTTTTATGTCACAGTTAGCTAACAGCTGTCACTAAAATCACAAAAATTGTTTAGGTATCATTCTTTCTTAAAGTTATTTATCATCTTAAAGTTAATTTTTATGATCATAACTAAACTATACTCTTGTACTATAAAACATTACTATAATAATTTCTAATACTTTAACTATTTAGCTTATTAATAAAACAATCTAAAAAAGCATTATTAGTTCACGTATTGTTTGACAAACAGTTTTAATGCTACTTTTTTGGTCAGCAATATTATTAGGATATACTAAAACCTGCCATATACGGACCTGGGTAGGCTACGAATGGTTAAGAATCAGATTTCATGTAGAAAAATAAACACTGTCACAGGTAATAGTCCACGCAACATTGTTTATACAAAAAGTCTTAGGCTAAGTAAAACAAAGCAAACCGGCAAACAAATCAAGCGATTTACATAAAAAGTCTTGGATGCTATAGTATTCACAACAAACGTTGCCTGCACTATTTTAGGAAACGGTGAACTTCTTGGCGTGTCGGTGACATCACATGCTGAATCACCCTTTCAAGTGCGTTTGTTGAAATGTTTTACGAGTCGGTGTTTTATGGTAGTTTTTACTATAATACTGCATGTGTACATGACTGGGTGGGTGGGTGAATACAGATGTTCTTTTATAGGTGGATGGGTTAATACAACAGTACGTTTAAGGGTGGGTGGGTCGTTCAATACCACTGCACGTATATGGCGGGTGGGCCAATAATAGACTACTAATTTGTATGGTTAGGACCATTGATTTTACTATAATGAAGTACAGAAAAAAGATATTGTATAGTCAGTAGCATCAACTTACAGTCAATTTACACCAGTTGTATTGAAGCCCTCTTTACTGGAGGTGGTTTACAATGATTGTAAACATTCAAATAAACAAGTTTATTGTTTACTAGCTGCAAAGTACAAATTATTGAGATTTTTCATGAAAGAGTACGTTATGATTAGTAACCTAATACTGTAATAACGGGTGACATATCTCATCTTACATTTCCTTGTAGATTACTTGTAGAATATTGAGGGGCTTCTTTTTCCCCTGTATTTATCGATTAAGTTAGATTACAGTTGGAAGCATTTAATTATTTTTAAAATGCAGATTGAATACATGCTTTTAATACAGTTCGAGATTTCAAAATTTGCAAAAAATATACAACAATAGAATTTTCTCAACATAACGGGCGTGGACATTTAATTCACTTTAAGCCATTTATACGACTGATAATCATCGATGTGATAACCTAGTGACGAGATTTACGCATTCCAATCAAGGCCGTGGCCTTCCTCTCCCCGACCTCAATCCCCTAGCTGATATTTCGTAGAACTATGAAGTATCATGTGTACACACACACACGCACACGCACACACACACACACACACACACACGCACACACGCACACGCACACGCACACGCACACGAGCGCACGCACACACACACACACACACACACACACACACACACACACACACACACACACACACACACACACACACACACACACACACACACACACACACACACACACACACACACACACACACAAAGACAAAAAAGTACCAGAATACCTGCTTCGCATGGTAGCAAGCTACTTTTCGAATAGGGTGCTACATTATGACACAAAACATGGCCCGAAAGAGTACGATATCACTGGAGGAGTACCACAAGGTTCAGTTTTTGGACCACTTCTATGGAACATCATGTACGATGGACTCCTGAGAATCGCGTTGCCATCAGAGGTCAAGTTAGTTGCATATGCCGATGATGTAGCTGTTGTGATAGTGGCGAAACATCTGGAGGAGATAAACCTGGCCTTTGATATCACATTTAGTCGGATTAACCAATGGATGGAGATGATGAACTTGGAGCTAGCCAAGCACAAGACTGAAGCTGTGTTCATTACCAGCAGACAGGCGGTAGAGACAATCAAGTTCGAGGTCGGAGAACAAGAGATCACATCACAACCATTTATCCGATACTTAGGAGTGGTGCTTGATGCTCGACTTAATTTCAAACAGCAGGTCGACTATGTCAGTACCAAGGCGTCAGTAGTGAGAGCGAGCTTATCACGACTGATGCCTAACGTCGGAGGACCAAAGCAGAGCAGAAGGCTGCTGTTGTCATCGGTAGTCACATCGGTGCTCACATACGGAATATCCATTTGGGCCGACGCACTAGACACGCAGGAATCATAGAGAAAGCGGGCCCAGTTTATCGACAAAGTGCTCTGAGAGTAGCCAGCGCTTTCCGCACAATATCTGAGGAAGCAGTCTGTGTCATTTCTGGAATTCTCCCACTTAAAATCCTAGCCGAAGAACGACGGGCTCTGTACCATCGAAAGAGGACGACCTCACTAAGTCCTGATAAACTGAGAACTGAAGAGCGACAATATAGTATAGCACGATGGCAGCACCAATGGGATGCTGCAGAGAGAGGCAGGTGGACGTACCGTCTTATACCGAAGATAGTAGGCTGGCTGAACCGAAATCATGGAGAGGTCAATTACTATCTCACACAGATGTTGTCGGGACACGGCTGCTTCCGAGCTTATCTTCACCGTTTCAAGCATGATGATTCCCCGGAGTGTCCGTCCTGTCCAGGAGTCGCTGAAGATGTGGAGCATGTGTTTTTTGAGTGTCCTCGTTTCAGCTAAGAACGTGAAAAGTTAGAAATGATCCTCAACAAGAGAATCAAACCAGAGACGATAGTAGAAGAAATTATATCAAGTGAAACTGCCTGGAATGCAACAAGTGCATTCGCTACGGAAGTACTTACAGAGTTGCGTTCCATAGAAAGAAGAAGAGCAAAAGCTAGAACTTAGAAGGAAGGTAGAAACAACACCTTAGTCACCCGAAGGAATAGCGATAGCTAATTCCTCCCCCCGCGATGTAATGCCTAGACGGCGGTTTCCGTGGGGGATTAGAGGCCAGAAGACAGGAGTGGTTTTAGTGAGTATGGGCGCTAGTGTCAAGTTTAGTACGACACTGCGTCGAGTCTCACATATCCAGGCAAATAACTACTATAAGCAATAACATCACCAATAATAACAACTATGGGCCTCTGTCTGGAATGCGTAAATGCATTTCCACTTCTGTATAAATAAAAAAAAAAAAAACACACACACACACACAGGGGTTGGGTGGGTCAATAACATGGTACGTGTATTGGTGGAGGGTGGGTCATTACCACTGTGCGTGTATGCATGGGTTAATGGTTGGGTGAGTGGGTCAATAACATTGTACGTGTATGCATGGGTGGGCGGGTGGGGTGGGTGGGTCAATAACACTGTACGTGTATGGGTGGTGGGTGGGTCATTACCACTTTACGTGTATGGGTGGGTGGGTTGGTCAATAACAATGTACGTGTATGGGTAGTGGGTGGGTCATTACCACTGTACGTGTATTCCTGGGTGGGTGGGTGGGTCAATAACACTTTACGTGTATGGGTGGACGTGTGGGTCAATAACTCTGTACGTGTATGGGTGGGCGGGTTGGTCAATTACAATGTACGTGTAGGGGTGGGCGGGTGGGTCAAAATGTACTAATCACACTAAATATCTTACATGTACTTCACACACGTACAACTAAAAAGATGGGTGGAAATTCTTGTAACCCACCTACCCAACACGGACCATAGTAATGACCCACCCACCACCCATACAGTGGTATTGTGTCGTACTTTATCATTTAGCTTCAATGCAATAGCGTCCTTACAATTCACACTATGCAAGCTGGTTGTTATCTCCGTCCATTTATGCATTGCATGCTTGTTTAGGATTTAATATTGTTATTTGGTAAGTGAATTGGAAGCTATATTTATACCTTACTAACAGTAATATCATGTTCAGTTTTGTTGACAACTTACTTTATACACCATTTAAAGGAGATAAATAATTATGAAAAAGTCAAATTATGAGCCATACTGATAACTTACATCTTCTTTGTTAAAGTCGACGATTTTTCTAAACGGTTCATGATTAGATAGTTAACTATATTACATTTTTAAATAGATGCGTATTTATCAAAAGTCTAATACGGTTATTATAATTCCTCATCTGTGATCTACGAGATGTAACCAGAGAACCAACTGAAAAATATAATTAAAAAGTAATATATTTTGTTAAATAAATCATAAATTCAATATTGACATTTATTTATTCTATTCGGGACCAATTTCATCCTGCAAACGGTAATGTTTTTTTAACAAAAAGTAGTTTTTTTGTTTGTTACTGAAGTGGTACTGGAATTTTACAAACCCTTGCCGTAGATATGTTACAACTGCTTTACCTAATGTAGTTAGTTTGTTGTTAAAGGGAATTTGAACTGTAAAAAAGATTAAAGCTTAGTTAGTTTTGTTTACTGTTTATGAACTCTCGACTGTCCAACTCCAATATACTCCTTTTCTGTGCAACTTAAGAGGGGCACCTAAATTCATTGGCTCTGGTAGAAATTAAGCTTAAATATAATCTGTCATACAACAACCTATATAGAAAGTGTATATTTGTGTTAATTCATGTTTAGTACTGATTAGTTTTTATTAATGTCGTTTTATATTGATATGATTTGATAATTATTTATTTTACCCGACATAAATATAAAGCTTTTAGAGCAAAATCAAAAGTAGAACTACTTAATTTATTTTATTTCTTTTTTTCGATGTTTTACGATCATATTCAATCCAATTAGAGTTATGTCCAAAACGCACAAATACAATTTAGTCCAGCCATTAAGAGTAAGTTAATATATAAATCTACGTAAACTACAAAATTATACTTCTTGAGAAATAAAAACAAATACAATATATAAAGTACTAAAGTTACATAAATAAAAGTATAGTCAAACAGTAAGTCATAAGTTTTAGGAAGTATCTAGACATAATTTAAGTATTATATACATATATGTTGAGGATTACAAAGTTATGAGCTGAAATCATATTAGTGAATTGTTAATTTTTATTAATCTTTCCTAATTTTTACAGGATTCTTTACCTAGTAGCACGAAAAATATTTTTCCAAGTGAACTCTGAAGTAAATTTAATATTCTTCCCCTTTTCTTGCAAGATTTTTCTATAGGAAGCGTAATTTTCCGGTTATGAGCAACAACGAAAGGGTCTTTTAAAAGTCGTGTTTTTTCTTTACCTCTGTGTTTTCTACAAAGACGTTTAGTACGGCAACTCGTTTACTGTATCCTTGTACATAAATAGATAACACCCAAAAAATCTCACGAACTTTGGAATTGTGCTCAGGTACAAAATAAAAAAATTACACATATTAGGAACATTTAATTTAACTTATGTAGACACAGATTGTTGCACTATCCACCTAGTTGAACTGAGTATGTAGCAAAATTCACTCAGCCATACGCCTGTTTAAATCAGCTGATGGACCAAAACCAAGCGAATCATTATAATAGGGATTTGATGCCATCTTTTTTGTCAATAGTGTATTTGGTTGAAGTCCCGTTCCATCGTTTAAGGTCCTCAGTACGATCTAAATCAGAGTATTCACAAATCTTGTCAATTGACTATTAATTAATGGCATTTGTTTAAGGTATAGTCGGCAGTAGTAGTATTACAGGCATTGACAAACGTCTCATGGTGAGTTTTCGTCAAATGGTGAGTCGGTGGTGGGGGAAGGTCACGTGACCAGATCCAAGATGGCGGCCCCGGATCCAAGATGGCTGCCCCCATTCCTGCCAACCTGTTGGGAATTTTCCCTCCCTCAAATTCCCAAAATTCCCTCAAATTCCCTTTTTGTACTATAAAATACACTATTAGCCTTGTTATACTATATAAAATGCACTTTTAGCCTAGCTATATTGTATTGCATGCGTATCTGTACACGTGTACCAAATTTGAGCGAAATCGGACAGTTAATAATGAATAAACAGGGTGTTATTGATTTTCCAATTTTGGTTCGCGGCTCGATTTAATACTATGAATTAAACTACACTCGCTGAAGCAAATCGATTCAGTCAATCAGTCGGAGCTTCCCAGCTAGCTACGTCTCGCATTCTCCACACTCAGTCTACAGCAACTGCTCCTGCCTGCGCAGAACTTCTCTGTTGGTGAGTATTTAGAAAATATACGGTCGGTGTTAGAGACAAGCCTTGAGTCTTTGTGATTCGGCCAGTTTTAAACACCGATCAGTCCTTTAGCCAACTTTGCAAGGCTAAAGTTTGCTAAAGGACTCGCGGGGGATTCCGTGAGAGTGGTGGGACGCACTCTCGGCCAACTTCGACTTGGCAGCGGATACCCGGGTGGGGCCAGCGTGTGACGCACTGGCTTTTCCTCATAAGGCAACTGCCGTTAGGAGTCGTCACTAGGTTCCCTTAGCTTGCTTTTACCCTCCCCAGTGCCGTGTTAGAACACCGATGTGTTACAACACTGAGCCACTTTCTGGTCTTTAGGTATTCTCCGAAACAGTCAATACATTTCCCGTAAAAAAGTGGTTTTTTGCTTATATCTCGAAAACGGTGCGTCCTAGAGCCTTGGAAATGTTTTTCGACCCCCTCCCAATCCCACCTGTGTACACCATTTCCGACCTACCTATAACAAAATTTTCCCAAAAATAACACCTCTGGACTTATCTTTACCCCCACCACTCCGGATCTAGTTTCGTTATTTACCGTCCGATTTCACTCAAATTTGGTACACGTGCACAGATACGCATGCCATACAATATAAACCGTTTGTATTACGTATATGTCGTCGCTGGACTTATCTTTACCCCTACCACTCCGGATCTAGTTTCGTTATTTACCGTCTGATTTCACTCAAATTTGGTACACGTGCACAGATACGCATGCCATACAATATAAACCGTTTGTATTACGTATATGTCGTCGCTGAACTTATCTTTACCCCTACCACTCCGGATCTAGTTTCGTTATTTACCGTCCGATTTCGCTCAAATTTGGTACACGTGCACAGATACGCATGCCATACAATATAAACCGTTTGTATTACGTATATGTCGTCTCTGGACTTATCTTTACCCCTACCACTCCGGATCTAGTTTCGTTATTTACCGTCCGATTTCGCTCAAATTTGTTACACGTGTACAGATACGCATGCAATACAATATAGCTAGGCTAAAAGTGCATTTTATACAGTATAACAAGGTTCCCAACAGGTTGGCAGGACTGGGGGCAGCCATCTTGGATCTGCGGCATATATATTACGATGATTTCAGGACAAACATCATTCAGTCTCAGACTGTTGAACGAGACACATCTAGCAGCTCCGCTATTTACAACGTACATAACCTATAAATTCATTTGCAGATCATCATCATGAACCCCAACCAGATTGCATGCGCCAGATGCAGCAAGACCATGACCAAGGCGCACATAGCTCGCCACCTCAAGAGCTGCACCGGACCTACAACAACCCGGGAGCCTCAACGTCCCTGTCCGACTTGCGGACTCATGATCACTATCTCCAACCGCAGCCGGCACTTCAAGAAGTGCAACCCGGGTCACCTCAAGAGGAAGGCTGAGAACCCTATCCCATCTATCTCCAAGACCGCCCGCATGGATGATGAGCCTCAGCCATCAACGAGCTCGTCATCAATCATCAACAACGTGCGCTCCTCGATAGTGTCAGCATACAACACGGTTAAGACAGCAGTAGGCGATCTCATAGGAGGACATAAACAATTGGAGATTATCGAAATCGAGAAGGCATTCAAGGGGCGAATGAAGACGTACTCCATCGATAACAAGCCTAACATAAAGGACCCCGCTGGATTTCTACAACAAGCTCGTGAATTGGTTAAAGGCAAGATCGAGGAGAATGCGAGGGAAAAGAACATCAAGACGAACCTCGTCTTCCTTGTCAAGTATAAGAAGCCGATTGGAGACAAGGTAGAGGACAAAGAGATGAACTTTAAGACCAAGAACGTGGTTATACTCCCAACCGTAGACATCTTGGCCTATGTGGAGGATGCTGAGGGGAAGCTTTTGAAGGAGATGGATGAATTCTACGCTAAAGGCTCTGGCTGGACCTTAGCAAAGATCATTGGATTGGAGCTTAGAGTTAACCGATACGATCCCATTCACGCATCAACCTACACCGAGCTGCCAAAAAAGATCAGCGATAAGAAGGCTGTTCTAAATATACAAAACACTGATCAGAAATGCTTCCTCTGGTCTGTGTTAGCGGCTCTCCATCCCGTCTCATGGCAAGATCAACCTCGCCGTATCCACCACTATCTACCATTCGAACACGAGCTGGATCAACATCTCCAAGGAATAAACTTTCCCGTCACCCTTGATAAAATCACGCTATTCGAGAAGAGGAGCGGATTTTCCATCAATGTCTACGCTTACGACGACAAGTGCATCGTATACCCGCTGCTGGTAACAGACAGGGAGCAACCAAACCACATCGATCTTCTCTACGTTAAGGATGGAGATAATACCCACTATTGTCTCATCAGAGATCTGAGCCGACTCGTTAGATCCCAGGTTACTAAGCTTCATGGTCAAACCTACATATGCCGCCGTTGCTTGCTCCACTTCGGAACAGAAGATCTTCTCAACCGTCACAAGGAAGACTGCAGTGAACATGAAGCCGTCAAGATTATCATGCCACCGGAGGGAAGCACCATCAAGTTTGAGGAGGGGCAGAAGAAGATGCGAGTCCCGTTCGTAATGTACGCGGACTTTGAGTGCATGCTCACCCCCATCGAGGAGAACGAGGATCGAGCGATTGGACCAAGGAGATGCTATACCGAGAAGTACCAGAAGCATGAGGCCATCAGCTTCTGCTACTACACCGTGTATACCGATGGAGACTACGCCCACCCCGTCAGCTACTTTGGAGAGGATGCCGCCCAGGTCTTCGTAGAACGTCTACTAGATGAGTCGAGGAGGATTCATCAACTCTACTCCACCGCTGCAGCCATCCCGATGCAGCTAACTGCGGACGACGAGCAGGAATTTGTCACGGCTACCAACTGTCACATCTGCGAAAAGCCTTTCACCAACCCAGATGACTACAAGGTTCGTGATCACGATCACCTCACCGGAAAGTTTAGAGGCACCGCCCACAACCTCTGCAACCTCAAGTTTCGGAAACCAAATTTTATACCCATCTTTATCCATAACTTGAGTGGGTATGACACCCATTTATTCATCAAAATGTTTGGGTTGAACGACGAGACCATCAGCGTCGTACCTAACAATGAAGAACGCTACATCTCGTACACCGTCGAGATTGAGGGTGGGGTGAAGCTGCGATTCCTCGACTCGTGCCGGTTCATGGCTTCAAGTCTCGATAAATTGGTAAAGAACCTCGCTCCCGAACATTTCAAACACACCTCACAATTCTACTTTGGAGAGCAACTGCAGTTGCTTACAAAAAAGGGGATCTACCCCTACGACTTTATGGACTCCCTAGAAAAGTTCGAGTTGACATCTCTACCAGCAAAAGAAGACTTTTACAACAAATTAAATATGGCTGGAATCTCCGATCAAGACTACGAGCATGCGCAGAAGATCTGGACTACATTCAACATCAAAAACATGCAGGAATATACGGAGCTCTACAACAAGACAGATGTGCTTCTATTAGCCGACATCATGGAGAACTTCCAAGACGTGTGCCTCCAGACTTATCAACTAGATCCAGCCTGGTATTTCACCGCACCTGGACTCGCCTGGAGCGCCATGCTCAAGGTCACTAACATCGAGCTGGAGTTGCTCTCAGACTACAACATGAGTCTGATGATTGGCAGAGGAATTCGAGGAGGAGTTTCCCAAGTCTCATGCCGCTACGCTAAGGCTAACAACCCGTACACCGAGGACTATGATGAGGAGAAACCTACCAGCTACCTGACCTACCTGGACGCCAACAATTTATACGGGTGGTCGATGAGCCAGCACATGCCCTACGGTGGTTTCAAGTGGGTGGAGCCAGTGGAGTTCGAGTGGGAAGGTAACGGGTATGGCTACATTGATATCATGGATGTAGCAGACGACAATGACATGGGATACATCTTGGAGGTGGATTTGGAGTACCCCAAAGAGCTCCACGACTCGCATTCCGACCTCCCCCTCGCCCCAGAGCAACGTATACCGCCGGGGGCTAAGGAGAGCAAGCTGCTTCTCACCCTCCACGACAAGGAGAAATACGTAGTACACTACCGCAACTTGAAGCAGTACTTGTCGCTGGGGATGAAGCTGACGAAAGTGCATCGAGCCGTATGCTTTAACCAAAGCAGATGGTTGAAGAAATACATAGACCTAAATACCGATATGAGAACTCAGGCAAAAAACGATTTTGAGAAAGACTTCTTTAAACTGATGAACAATTCGGTGTTTGGGAAGACTATGGAGAACATCCGAAACCGAGTCGACATTCGTCTGGCAACAAAGGAACGACAAGTCCAAAAGTGGCTGGCAAAACCAAATTTCAAAAGCAGAACCATCTTCACCGAGCAGCTAGCAGCAGTTCATATGTCTAAAACGAAATTGTTGTTTAATAAGGCTATCTACGTAGGAATGAGCATCCTTGATGTATCCAAAACCCTAATGTTCGACTTCCACTACAACGTCATCAAGAGAAAATATGGAAACAAGGCTGAACTTCAGTACACCGACACCGACTCTCTGACATATCTCATAGAGACTGAACACTTTTACAAGGATATGAAGCAGATGATAGACTTCTTCGACACAAGCGACTACCCCCAGCCGAATCGATACAACATCCCGAGCGTGAACAAAAAGGTGATTGGTAAGTTCAAGGATGAACTAAATGGTCGAGTTATGTATGAGCATGTTGGGCTTCGCTCAAAGATGTATGCGAGTCGCTCAGAAAAAAAGGACGACAAAGATGACGGGGAAATAAAAAAGAGCAAGGGTGTGAAGATGTGCGTAATAAAAAAAGATATTACCTTCCAAGATTATAAGGATTGTATGAAAGAATTCGCCGAAAAATACAGCACACTGGACATAACACTTGGGGTGAAGCAAGATCACAGCTCTAAAGACTACCGCACTATGAACATGATCCGGAGTTTCAAGCACAATGTATATACCGTGGAGCTCAACAAGATTGCCCTATCTGCTCACGATGATAAGAGATTTATCCTGGAAGGGGGCGTCAAGACCCTACCCTGGGGGCATTATTTAATCGATAAAGAAGTGATGCTAGACCGAGCCATCTTAGACGCGCTGATGGTGGAGTATGGAGACGGGTGGGAGCACAAGAGTGCAGGAGGTAGCAAATAGAAGAAGGTCGGCTACCACTTTCCGCAGCGGGGAGGGGCTGCGGAATCCCTTAAAAACCAATAAATATTTTGGTTTACAACAATCTTAATCAGTTATGAATTGGACACAATTCAAACCAGTTATGAATGTGAGAGAAATCATCGCCAAAGAGCTACACGCTCCAGCCAGAAGAACATTTCCCACCAGACCTGTGGAAGTCAAAGGATGGGCTCAACCCGTCCGTAGTGCAATGTAAAAACCTCGTACTGGACGAACCTTCTTCTTAATTACGGTAACTCCTACGCCAGGTAAGTAATGTTAAGTTAGTTTTAAGTAAACTCTTTTACCGTCAACCTTTAAAAAACAACCTGTAAAATAAATTCTGTTATAATATGGACACTTTTGTGAGTTTACATAACTACAATTTATTAACGGATATCTCCAGCTCTGTGTGAATTTCTATAGAATACCGTACCATCGAGGTGAGGGCGGCCCAAATTCAATAAAAAAGCCCGACTGTTCTCTAAGGCAGCCGTAAAACGCATAAGACCTGAGGCAGTCCTGCAGCTTGGGGCTGGGCTAATCCCCGTAAGACCTTGAGTCGCAGTCCGGGCCCTCGTACGGTACGTGTATGATTGAATGTTACACTCTATGGCTGGACAGTATCCGTAGGTCCTGTGTGTGAGGGAGAGTAACCTACAAAAAAGAAAAAAAAACACACAAAACCTACTGTAAAAAACAGAATTAAAAAATAATAAAAACAAATTTATAAATAAAAACCCCTTTGTAAGTCTGTACGTCACATTGAAAGGCTTCTCTAAGTAAAGTGTTGTCTTTACTTACAGAGGGACCCAAAAAATACAAAAAATAAATACAAAAAAAAATTATAAAAACAATAACTAAATAATACTGGGAGGTAGCATTTTGTTGGTTGGCTACCACCGTAATGAGCGAGGTTGGGGCTCATTACACTAAAATACCCGTGGGGGATACCAGTCCTCTATCGGGCGCGTCCCATGGGAATTGGGCAATGCCCTTCAGTTTTGCCTTCAGCTTACTTGAGGGTAGTGAGGAATTAAATACTCACCGTGAAAAAAAACTGGTTAAATCAGTTTTTCTAAACATTAAAAAACCTTTAAAATTATCTAATAGACTCTTTATAAACTTAGTTTGTGCTCAAAACAACACACAAAAGACCAAACACAAACTCTACATATAAGACTCTTGGTTGACCACCCACCTACTCAACATACAACAACTCTGATAGATCATCCACCTAACCATTACATAAAACCTTTGATAGACCACCAACACACATGAACAACCTACCTACCTACCTACATAACAGTACCACCCTCCCAAATTTCCCGCCAAATTTGCCTCAAATTCCCTCGTTATACTATATAAAATGTACTCTTAGCCAAAATGCACTCTATTTACAGTCTGGGTTGGACTAACCCAGGTTAACACAACGTGGGTTATTAAAGCCCGGGTTAACCCACGTTGATTTAAAGCCCCCAGAGGGCAGAAAAGTAAGGATGATTCGCCCATATATTATCTACTAACAGAAAAACAGAAAAACAGAAAAACAGAAAAACAGAAAAACAGAAAAACAGAAAAACAGAAAAACAGAAAAACAGAAAAACAGAAAAACAGAAAAACAGAAAAACAGAAAAATAGAAAAACAGAAAAACAGAAAAACAGAAAAACAGAAAAACAGAAAAACAGAAAAACAGAAAAACAGAAAAACAGAAAAACAGAAAAACAGAAAAACAGAAAAACAGAAAAACAGAAAAACAGAAAAACAGAAAAACAGAAAAACAGAAAAACAAAAAAACAGAAAAACAGAAAAACAGAAAAACAGAAAAACAGGAAAACAGAAAAACGGCCCTGTTTTTCTGTTTTTCTGTTTTTCTGTTTTTCTGTTTTTCTGTTTTTCTGTTTTTCTGTTTTTCTGTTTTTCTGTTTTTCTGTTTTTCTGTTTTTCTGTTTTTCTGTTTTTCTGTTTTTCTGTTTTTCTGTTTTTCTGTTTTTCTGTTTTCTGTTTTTCTGTTTTTCTGTTTTTCTGTTTTTCTGTTTTTCTGTTTTTCTGTTTTTCTGTTTTTCTGTTTTTCTGTTTTTCTGTTTTTCTGTTTTTCTGTTTTTCTGTTTTTCTGTTTTTCTGTTTTTCTGTTTTTCTGTTTTTCTGTTTTTCTGTTTTTCTGTTTTTCTGTTTTTTCTGTTTTTCTGTTTTTCTGTTTTTCTGTTTTTCTGTTTTTCTGTTTTTCTGTTTTTCTGTTTTTCTGTTTTTCTGTTTTTCTGTTTTTCTGTTTTTCTGTTTTTCTGTTTTTCTGTTTTTCTGTTTTTCTGTTTTTCTGTTTTTCTGTTTTTCTGTTTTTCTGTTTTTCTGTTTTTCTGTTTTTCTGTTTTTCTGTTTTTCTGTTTTTCTGTTTTTCTGTTTTTCTGTTTTTCTGTTTTTCTGTTTTTCTGTTTTTCTGTTTTTCTGTTTTTCTGTTTTTCTGTTTTTCTGTTTTTCTGTTTTTCTGTTTTTCTGTTTTTCTGTTTTTCTGTTTTTCTGTTTTTCTGTTTTTCTGTTTTTCTGTTTTTCTGTTTTTCTGTTTTTCTGTTTTTCTGTTTTTTTTTGTTTTTCTGTTAGTAGATAATATATGGGCGAATCATCCTTACTTTTCTGCCCTCTGGGGGCTTTAAATCAACGTGGGTTAACCCGGGCTTTAATAACCCACGTTGTGTTAACCTGGGTTAGTCCAACCCAGACTGTAAATAGAGTGCATTTTGGCTAAGAGTACATTTTATATAGTATAACGAGGGAATTTGAGGCAAATTTGGCGGGAAATTTGGGAGGGTGGTACTGTTATGTAGGTAGGTAGGTAGGTTGTTCATTGTGTGTTGGTGGTCTATCAAAGGTTTTATGTAATGGTTAGGTGGATGATCTATCAGAGTTGTTGTATGTTGAGTAGGTGGGTGGTCAACCAAGAGTCTTATATGTAGAGTTTGTGTTTGGTCTTTTGTGTGTTGTTTTGAGCACAAACTAAGTTTATAAAGAGTCTATTAGATAATTTTAAAGGTTGTTTAATGTTTAGAAAAACTGATTTAACCAGTTTTTTTTCACGGTGAGTATTTAATTCCTCACTACCCTCAAGTAAGCTGAAGGCAAAACTGAAGGGCATTGCCCAATTCCCATGGGACGCGCCCGATAGAGGACTGGTATCCCCCACGGGTATTTTAGTGTAATGAGCCCCAACCTCGCTCATTACGGTGGTAGCCAACCAACAAAATGCTACCTCCCAGTATTATTTAGTTATTGTTTTTATAATTTTTTTTGTATTTATTTTTTGTATTTTTTGGGTCCCTCTTTAAGTAAAGACAACACTTTACTTAGAGAAGCCTTTCAATGTGACGTACAGACTTACAAAGGGGTTTTTATTTATAAATTTGTTTTTATTATTTTTTAATTCTGTTTTTTACAGTAGGTTTTGTGTGTTTTTTTTTTCTTTTTTGTAGGTTACTCTCCCTCACACACAGGACCTACGGATACTGTCCAGCCATAGAGTGTAACATTCAATCATACACGTACCGTACGAGAGCCCGGACTGCGACTCAAGGTCTTACGGGGATTAGCCCAGCCCCAAGCTGCAGGACTGCCTCAGGTCTTATGCGTTTTACGGCTGCCTTAGAGAACAGTCGGGCTTTTTTATTGAATTTGGGCCGCCCTCACCTCGATGGTACAGTATTCTATAGAAATTCACACAGAGCTGGAGATATCCGTTAATAAATTGTAGTTATGTAAACTCACAAAAGTGTCCATATTATAACAGAATTTATTTTACAGGTTGTTTTTTAAAGGTTGACGGTAAAAGAGTTTACTTAAAACTAACTTAACATTACTTACCTGGCGTAGGAGTTACCGTAATTAAGAAGAAGGTTCGTCCAGTACGAGGTTTTTACATTGCACTACGGACGGGTTGAGCCCATCCTTTGACTTCCACAGGTCTGGTGGGAAATGTTCTTCTGGCTGGAGCGTGTAGCTCTTTGGCGATGATTTCTCTCACATTCATAACTGGTTTGAATTGTGTCCAATTCATAACTGATTAAGATTGTTGTAAACCAAAATATTTATTGGGTTTTTAAGGGATTCCGCAGCCCCTCCCCGCTGCGGAAAGTGGTAGCCGATCTTCTTCTATTTGCTACCTCCTGCACTCTTGTGCTCCCACCCGTCTCCTTACTCCACCATCAGCGCGTCTAAGATTGCTCGGTCTAGCATCACTTCTTTATCGATTAAATAATGCCCCCAGGGTAGGGTCTTGACGCCCCCTTCCAGGATAAATCTCTTATCATCGTGAGCAGATAGGGCAATCTTGTTGAGCTCCACGGTATATACATTGTGCTTGAAACTCCGGATCATGTTCATAGTGCGGTAGTCTTTAGAGCTGTGATCTTGCTTCACCCCAAGTGTTATGTCCAGTGTGCTGTATTTTTCGGCGAATTCTTTCATACAATCCTTATAATCTTGGAAGGTAATATCTTTTTTTATTACGCACATCTTCACACCCTTGCTCTTTTTTATTTCCCCGTCATCTTTGTCGTCCTTTTTTTCTGAGCGACTCGCATACATCTTTGAGCGAAGCCCAACATGCTCATACATAACTCGACCATTTAGTTCATCCTTGAACTTACCAATCACCTTTTTGTTCACGCTCGGGATGTTGTATCGATTCGGCTGGGGGTAGTCGCTTGTGTCGAAGAAGTCTATCATCTGCTTCATATCCTTGTAAAAGTGTTCAGTCTCTATGAGATATGTCAGAGAGTCGGTGTCGGTGTACTGAAGTTCAGCCTTGTTTCCATATTTTCTCTTGATGACGTTGTAGTGGAAGTCGAACATTAGGGTTTTGGATACATCAAGGATGCTCATTCCTACGTAGATAGCCTTATTAAACAACAATTTCGTTTTAGACATATGAACTGCTGCTAGCTGCTCGGTGAAGATGGTTCTGCTTTTGAAATTTGGTTTTGCCAGCCACTTTTGGACTTGTCGTTCCTTTGTTGCCAGACGAATGTCGACTCGGTTTCGGATGTTCTCCATAGTCTTCCCAAACACCGAATTGTTCATCAGTTTAAAGAAGTCTTTCTCAAAATCGTTTTTTGCCTGAGTTCTCATATCGGTATTTAGGTCTATGTATTTCTTCAACCATCTGCTTTGGTTAAAGCATACGGCTCGATGCACTTTCGTCAGCTTCATCCCCAGCGACAAGTACTGCTTCAAGTTGCGGTAGTGTACTACGTATTTCTCCTTGTCGTGGAGGGTGAGAAGCAGCTTGCTCTCCTTAGCCCCCGGCGGTATACGTTGCTCTGGGGCGAGGGGGAGGTCGGAATGCGAGTCGTGGAGCTCTTTGGGGTACTCCAAATCCACCTCCAAGATGTATCCCATGTCATTGTCGTCTGCTACATCCATGATATCAATGTAGCCGTACCCGTTACCTTCCCACTCGAACTCCACTGGCTCCACCCACTTGAAACCACCGTAGGGCATGTGCTGGCTCATCGACCACCCGTATAAATTGTTGGCGTCCAGGTAGGTGAGGTAGCTGGTAGGTTTCTCCTCATCATAGTCCTCGGTGTACGGGTTGTTAGCCTTAGCGTAGCGGCATGAGACTTGGGAAACTCCTCCTCGAATTCCTCTGCCAATCATCAGACTCATGTTGTAGTCTGAGAGCAACTCCAGCTCGATGTTAGTGACCTTGAGCATGGCGCTCCAGGCGAGTCCAGGTGCGGTGAAATACCAGGCTGGATCTAGTTGATAAGTCTGGAGGCACACGTTTTGGAAGTTCTCCATGATGTCGGCTAATAGAAGCACATCTGTCTTGTTGTAGAGCTCCGTATATTCCTGCATGTT
Organism: Stictocephala bisonia; assembly: GCA_035578905.1. Classification (NCBI taxonomy): domain Eukaryota; kingdom Metazoa; phylum Arthropoda; class Insecta; order Hemiptera; family Membracidae; genus Stictocephala; species Stictocephala bisonia. Next base: position 7,329 of record JAQJVL010001253.1, on the reverse strand, counting down.
TTTGATGTTGAATGTAGTCCAGATCTTCTGCGCATGCTCGTAGTCTTGATCGGAGATTCCAGCCATATTTAATTTGTTGTAAAAGTCTTCTTTTGCTGGTAGAGATGTCAACTCGAACTTTTCTAGGGAGTCCATAAAGTCGTAGGGGTAGATCCCCTTTTTTGTAAGCAACTGCAGTTGCTCTCCAAAGTAGAATTGTGAGGTGTGTTTGAAATGTTCGGGAGCGAGGTTCTTTACCAATTTATCGAGACTTGAAGCCATGAACCGGCACGAGTCGAGGAATCGCAGCTTCACCCCACCCTCAATCTCGACGGTGTACGAGATGTAGCGTTCTTCATTGTTAGGTACGACGCTGATGGTCTCGTCGTTCAACCCAAACATTTTGATGAATAAATGGGTGTCATACCCACTCAAGTTATGGATAAAGATGGGTATAAAATTTGGTTTCCGAAACTTGAGGTTGCAGAGGTTGTGGGCGGTGCCTCTAAACTTTCCGGTGAGGTGATCGTGATCACGAACCTTGTAGTCATCTGGGTTGGTGAAAGGCTTTTCGCAGATGTGACAGTTGGTAGCCGTGACAAATTCCTGCTCGTCGTCCGCAGTTAGCTGCATCGGGATGGCTGCAGCGGTGGAGTAGAGTTGATGAATCCTCCTCGACTCATCTAGTAGACGTTCTACGAAGACCTGGGCGGCATCCTCTCCAAAGTAGCTGACGGGGGTGGGCGTAGTCTCCATCGGTATACACGGTGTAGTAGCAGAAGCTGATGGCCTCATGCTTCTGGTACTTCTCGGTATAGCATCTCCTTGGTCCAATCGCTCGATCCTCGTTCTCCTCGATGGGGGGTGAGCATGCACTCAAAGTCCGCGTACATTACGAACGGGACTCGCATCTTCTTCTGCCCCTCCTCAAACTTGATGGTGCTTCCCTCCGGTGGCATGATAATCTTGACGGCTTCATGTTCACTGCAGTCTTCCTTGTGACGGTTGAGAAGATCTTCTGTTCCGAAGTGGAGCAAGCAACGGCGGCATATGTAGGTTTGACCATGAAGCTTAGTAACCTGGGATCTAACGAGTCGGCTCAGATCTCTGATGAGACAATAGTGGGTATTATCTCCATCCTTAACGTAGAGAAGATCGATGTGGTTTGGTTGCTCCCTGTCTGTTACCAGCAGCGGGTATACGATGCACTTGTCGTCGTAAGCGTAGACATTGATGGAAAATCCGCTCCTCTTCTCGAATAGCGTGATTTTATCAAGGGTGACGGGAAAGTTGATTCCTTGGAGATGTTGATCCAGCTCGTGTTCGAATGGTAGATAGTGGTGGATACGGCGAGGTTGATCTTGCCATGAGACGGGATGGAGAGCCGCTAACACAGACCAGAGGAAGCATTTCTGATCAGTGTTTTGTATATTTAGAACAGCCTTCTTATCGCTGATCTTTTTTGGCAGCTCGGTGTAGGTTGATGCGTGAATGGGATCGTATCGGTTAACTCTAAGCTCCAATCCAATGATCTTTGCTAAGGTCCAGCCAGAGCCTTTAGCGTAGAATTCATCCATCTCCTTCAAAAGCTTCCCCTCAGCATCCTCCACATAGGCCAAGATGTCTACGGTTGGGAGTATAACCACGTTCTTGGTCTTAAAGTTCATCTCTTTGTCCTCTACCTTGTCTCCAATCGGCTTCTTATACTTGACAAGGAAGACGAGGTTCGTCTTGATGTTCTTTTCCCTCGCATTCTCCTCGATCTTGCCTTTAACCAATTCACGAGCTTGTTGTAGAAATCCAGCGGGGTCCTTTATGTTAGGCTTGTTATCGATGGAGTACGTCTTCATTCGCCCCTTGAATGCCTTCTCGATTTCGATAATCTCCAATTGTTTATGTCCTCCTATGAGATCGCCTACTGCTGTCTTAACCGTGTTGTATGCTGACACTATCGAGGAGCGCACGTTGTTGATGATTGATGACGAGCTCGTTGATGGCTGAGGCTCATCATCCATGCGGGCGGTCTTGGAGATAGATGGATAGGGTTCTCAGCCTTCCTCTTGAGGTGACCCGGGTTGCACTTCTTGAAGTGCCGGCTGCGGTTGGAGATAGTGATCATGAGTCCGCAAGTCGGACAGGGACGTTGAGGCTCCCGGGTTGTTGTAGGTCCGGTGCAGCTCTTGAGGTGGCGAGCTATGTGCGCCTTGGTCATGGTCTTGCTGCATCTGGGGCATGCAATCTGGTTGGGGTTCATGATGATGATCTGCAAATGAATTTATAGGTTATGTACGTTGTAAATAGCGGAGCTGCTAGATGTGTCTCGTTCAACAGTCTGAGACTGAATGATGATTGTCCTGAAATCATCGTAATATATATGCCGCAGATCCAAGATGGCTGCCCCCAGTCCTGCCAACCTGTTGGGAACCTTGTTATACTGTATAAAATGCACTTTTAGCCTAGCTATATTGTATTGCATGCGTATCTGTACACGTGTACCAAATTTGAGTGAAATCGGACGGTAAATAACGAAACTAGATCCGGAGTGGTAGGGGTAAAGATAAGTCCAGAGACGACATATACGTAATACAAACGGTTTATATTGTATGGCATGCGTATCTGTGCACGTGTACCAAATTTGAGCGAAATCGGACGGTAAATAACGAAACTAGATCCGGAGTGGTAGGGGTAAAGATAAGTCCAGCGACGACATATACGTAATACAAACGGTTTATATTGTATGGCATGCGTATCTGTGCACGTGTACCAAAATTTGAGTGAAATCAGACGGTAAATAACGAAACTAGATCCGGAGTGGTAGGGGTAAAGATAAGTCCAGCGACGACATATACGTAATACAAACGGTTTATATTGTATGGCATGCGTATCTGTGCACGTGTACCAAATTTGAGTGAAATCAGACGGTAAATAACGAAACTAGATCCGGAGTGGTAGGGGTAAAGATAAGTCCAGCGACGACATATACGTAATACAAACGGTTTATATTGTATGGCATGCGTATCTGTGCACGTGTACCAAATTTGAGTGAAATCGGACGGTAAATAACGAAACTAGATCCGGAGTGGTGGGGGTAAAGATAAGTCCAGAGGTGTTATTTTTGGGAAAATTTTTGTTATAGGTAGGTCGGAAATGGTGTACACAGGTGGGATTGGGAGGGGGTCGAAAAACATTTCCAAGGGCTCTAGGACGCACCGTTTTCGAGATATAAGCAAAAAACCACTTTTTTACGGGAAATGTATTGACTGTTTCGGAGAATACCTAAAGACCAGAAAGTGGCTCAGTGTTGTAACACATCGGTGTTCTAACACGGCACTGGGGAGGGTAAAAGCAAGCTAAGGGAACCTAGTGACGACTCCTAACGGCAGTTGCCTTATGAGTAAAAGCCAGTGCGTCACACGCTGGCCCCACCCGGTATCCGCTGCCAAGTCGAAGTTGGCCGAGAGTGCGTCCCACCACTCTCACGGAATCCCCCGCGAGTCCTTTAGCAAACTTTAGCCTTGCAAAGTTGGCTAAAGGACTGATTGGTGTTTAAAACTGGCCGAATCACAAAGACTCAAGGCTTGTCTCAAACACCGACCGTATATTTTCTAAATACTCACCAACAGAGAAGTTCTGCGCAGGCAGGAGCAGTTGCTGTAGACTGAGTGTGGAGAATGCGAGACGTAGCTAGCTGGGAAGCTCCGACTGATTGACTGAATCGATTTGCTTCAGCGAGTGTAGTTTAATTCATAGTATTAAATCGAGCCGCGAACCAAAATTGGAAAATCAATAACACCCTGTTTATTCATTATTAACTGTCCGATTTCGCTCAAATTTGGTACACGTGTACAGATACGCATGCAATACAATATAGCTATTCTAAAAGTGCATTTTATATAGTATAACAAGGCTAATACTGTATTTTATAGTACAAAAAGGGAATTTGAGGGAATTTTGGGAATTTGAGGGAGGGAAAATTCCCAACAGGTTGGCAGGAATGGGGGGCAGCCATCTTGGATCCGGGGCCGCCATCTTGGATCTGGTCACGTGACCTTCCCCCACCACCGACTCACCATTTGACGAAAACTCACCATGAGACGTTTGTCAATGCCTGTAATACTACTACTGTCGGCCTTAGTTTGCAAATGACTACAGTCACTCTACACCTACACCCAATGAAAATCAATATTCGTTCATGTCTTGATGATAACGCCAAAATAAATAAAGTATAAATAACTGTTTGTACACTTCATATAACCATTGTTGCGCTTGTTAAGTATTGTTTCCTTTGTTTCGTCAAGGAAAAACTATTTTTTTATCACAGTTATTTATAAAACGCTGGTAACAACTATGTATCAATGTACACTACCCTAAAGTAATAAGTAAGATTTTAACACCCGCTAAACGCAACACATAGAGATGTGGATGGGTTATTTTATTTCTTTTATATATTTAATAGTATTTTATTTTTACTATACAGTTATCTCTTCCGAAAAACAAACGTCATATTTTTTGTTCACATTATAGTGTTAATTATTCACAATGGAAAAGCCTAAGTAGCAAGAACTGATGGCATTTGTACAAAATAATTACTTTAAAGTGGGATATTAATTTATGAAACATTGTTAATATTTTCAGGACATCTTTATTATTTACTTTTTGATAGCGTAAAGGGAGGTGTAAAATCAGTTTTCACCTGTCAACTGGATATGCTAATAGGTACCAAACAATAAACTATATTTTTGCATCAAGAATAAAACATAGTTCAAATCAATAAAAGAGTTAATCAAGTGTAAATTTTAAAGCTCAAATTATTTTCATATTGTTCATTCAAACCGCAAACACCAACCACGATGCGATCGGCGTAGCAAACGATGCAGAAAATTGTAAATCAATCTAGCCTCTCCTCTTTTGGAAGTTTGATTAAATAATTTAAAACTGTTTTAGTAGATGTTGGAAACAATTAATTATGACTGTCTTTTTTTCTACAAAACCATTACATAGGCAACTTATGTTGTTTTATATATTTATAATAAGTGTATTAATTTTCAAACATTTTAAATATTTATAAAAGTGTGTATTTAGGGTCACCCTTACGATGAACCCTAAATAAAAAAACTTAATAAGCTAAAAAAAAACAAAGAAAAACCAGGAAAATTATAAACATTGGTTAGGATATAAAAAATAGGTTCCGATTATCTACTTTATTTAAGAATAACTTAAAATATACAAAATATTATATTTTGTACAACTAAAAAAAAACTAGGTTTACTGTAATTCAAAGTAGACTACAGAATAAGATATATTAATTTTATTTACGAGTAGAGAAAAAGATAGATGTGTTTGTATTTTAGTAGAAAAGTAATTAAAGAAAATATAATAATCACAAGTTTTGATAAAGATTTGAATACAATTCATTCGTCATCCAGTTTTGCTCATCCAAGAATGACCTTACACCCCATCCAGATGAAGAGGTGACAATAAACGATTTATTGCAAGAAACAGTACGCTAATGAGGAATCCTTAACATTGTCTAGGAAAATCAACTCTTCTAAGCACTACTTTCAGAGATAATTCAAATATTTCAGCTAAATATTTAAGCTTATTGATATGGTGCAGTAAATAATGTGTGTTTAATATTATAATTATTATCACGTCAGTTAATTTCAATACTGAATTTTGAACATAAAAATGAGTAACATGATCGAATTTACTAAGATTAAAACAAATCAGATGCAATAGTTTTGGAATTTTTCGAAATTAATTATCAGTAGGAAGTAAGCAGTAGAAAATAAATATCTACCATTTTCAAATGACAAATGTCACTATAAAAAAATGTCAACAGCCCACACACCAACATATTACAAAACATAAAAACAAATAACAAGAGATAAATGTCATAATAAAATCGTCAACTGTCTACAGACCAAAAAAACGCCATATAACAATCTACTATTAGCCAACGCTACAATCATTTTATTGACAACGGAATGACAGTTCAAAAATATTTTAAAAATAACCTTAACTAGTATTAGTTTTATAAATATATAAAACTAATATAAAAACTAAATAGGTAGGAAATATTTATGCCATTTTAGTGAATGCAGGGGAAAAACCTGTCTCACAAGTGTCAACAACAGTATCGTTCCAAGTTAGGTTATTGTTAAAAGTGATTCCTAAGTTCTTAACTTTGTCGTAGTAGGGTTGTATGGTTCCATAAACTTGTATGTGAGGTTTAGTATTAAAGCCAATACGTTGATAAAAACTCGCGTAGATTATTATAATATATTTGGTTTTGTTGTCATTTAGTTTATTCCATGCCCAAAGCTTAAGTAACTGATCTCGCAATGTCCAAATTAACATTGATTACATTGAAATGTAAGTGTAATTAATTTGTAAATCATAAGGGGAAATGCGATTTCTACAGAATTTAAAAACACAAAGGGGATACTTTGCAACGTGTTATTTGTTTCTTTACAATAAGTAGAAATTTCTCTCATGACAAATTAACAGTATTTTTCTCATTTTTCTAAAACGTTTTCTCTATGTAAATATAAGTTGGTTTTTCTGTTGATTTTTTACCCAGAATCTTGTAAAATATATGTTATTATAATGTATGATGAACTATACAGTAGTGTTAAGTAACACAAAATATTACAGATATTTTTTATGGTATTTTATTGATTGTACATAAGGGGAGTCTCTACTGAAATTTGACCAAAAACTTTTAAAAATTTTAATTTTTTGTTTTGCCCCTAAATTATTCTCCAGGTTTTTATCTTCAATAAAATATATACTTTTATATAGTTTTCTTAGTTATAAGTGGGTTAAAAAAGGTTTTGAGGTGTAGTAGCTAAATTTTTTTACCTTTGAGATTTCAGCTGCACAGTCTCTAAGCAATACCTACTATAGTATAGTTCTGGTTTTTATTTCTGTTATTCTTACTCTATGTCTTTTTATAAACAGAACTGTCTGCTGTGTAATCAATACAGCTGAGAAGTTGTTTTGGAAAAACAACATTGTTATGTGTTTGTTTATTTACATCACATCAAAGTTTTGGACTGTTATGTTTCCTAGGTTACAACAAAGTTTTGGAAAATAGTTTTGTGATAGTTTTTGTTTACAAATGCCTAGAATAAAGAAAAGTAAACCTTAGTGTAAGTAATAAAGTGAGAAATGCGGCAAGGAAGAGATGGACATCAATATCACATAGGCCCTACTTTCCTAACCTAAGGTTAGATGGCTCTACTTGAGACTAGGCCTGGAGCTCTCCCAGAGACCACATTTGAATCTGGTAATGTATTACCAACTCATGATCATTCAAATGATGATTCAGTAACAAATAGGCCTATT
>JAQJVL010001252.1:148426-223980 GCA_035578905.1 Stictocephala bisonia | reverse complement strand
GTAGAAGCCTCAAAGCAGATTTCTAGATGCAAGTGAGGATTTTCCTGGCAGGTTTTGCAAAAGTAAACAGAAAAAAACAACATACAAGAAAGCTAACCAGTTCTTAACCCATTGGCCTATTTTCAAGGAACTATTCTGTGACTGCAGATATGGGCTCAAAATTGCTATCACGGAACTGTTCCATGATGGTAACAATGCCTTTTAAATATTTTTTTTAAATAAACTATTGCATCAAATGGTTAAAAATATTAATAAAAACAATTAGTGAAGACCGAAATACTGTAAAAATATATATATAGGCAAGTATATAAAAAATACTTGATGGTTTTATAACCTAAAAATACATTGCAAATCGACAATGTCGTGCACCTAACTACAGTACGTTGTTTGCTTTGCGAACCAAACAACAATGAGCATTACAATAATAACCTCACTTTCTGTTCCTTGTCAGCTTTGTAACAATCAGCTGGTTTGTTTTACAATCTTATTTAGCTTTCAGTTTGAGATTGTAAACATAAGCAGACGGTGCGAGTATTTTGTTATTAGTCATAGTGTGACCATGACTTAAGGACAAAGACCAGACAGAGACCAGACAGAGACCAGACAGAGACCAGACAGACCAGACAGACAGAGGCCAGACAGAGGCCAGACAGAGGCCAGACAGAGGCCAGACAGAGGCCAGACAGAGGCCAGACAGGGGCCAGACAGGGGCCAGACAGGGTCCAGACAGAGGCCAGACAGAGGCCAGACAGAGACCAGACAGAGACCAGACAGAGAAGAAGCAAAATCCAAAGGCTATCAGTATGTTTGGTGTGCAGATGGCAAAATCTTTATTAGAAAGCAAAATGTAAAAAAATCGAGCTACTTTCTGATTTAGATAAATTGTAAATATCTGAACAGCTACGTTTATGAATTTGTATCTTCATTTTCTATACTTAGTAAATTGTTTAAATATCATCAAAGTTTAATAAATATCTAATTGGCTCTTAATTATTGTAATATCTACAATACACTTTAATTGTGATATTGACCCACCCACCCACCCATACACACACAGTGGTACTATTAGTGCGAGTTTCTATTTTTATTATGTTTGTATAATATACAGTTTGTCTTATAATTTTCAAATACTTACATTTGACATATTTTTAATATAAATTTATTATAAATTGAACTCCCACTCAAGTTTTATCTTACTGTTGTTAGAGGTAAATATTGTTTTGTATTTTCGGCAAAAGTAAAAATGACAAATTTTACATAGGTTTGAGAAAATAAATGTTTGGTGATGTTTTTAAAATATTTTCTATACAATAATTTTCTTGTAGGGTATTAAATTGTCGAGAAACCTATAACAACTAGTAATGATTTGTAATTGTTTACTAACAAATATATAAACTTGGTTTAAAAATTTATATTAAAAAAATTTTAATTTTTGTTTGTTATATTATTATGCAATAATTATTTTTAGGTACTTATAAACTGTATAGTTTTAAATCCTGTTTTATTGTAAAAATAAAAATCTAACACTGATGGTGGCATAAAATTCAATGGCTATGAAACAAACTAACTATCGCTGGCTGTATTTCTTGCTGCATCCCCACCTCACCCGATTTAAAAAGTCTTAAGTAACACTATTTTCACACTAAATTTTCAAAAATATAGACTGCGCTGAGAGAAACATTTCATATCCCTCACATGTTTTCGAAATGAAATATATAACGTGTACAAATGGTGGGTTGCGTATTACAGGAGAAAACCAGATTTTCTAGATTATTAAGTGTCTGTTTTTCTAGCTCAGACACCTTTTTTGTATTAGGAGGAAGCCGAAAAACTATATGCATCTTGTGGCCGATGGGATTTGCTCAACAAGCTTCTTCAGGCCCAAGGAAAGTGGAGCAGTGCTGTGAAGCTAGCTGAGGAAAAAGATAGAATACATCTTCGGCAAACCTGTCACTGGTAAGAATATGAAAATAGTCTTATTTCCTTAAAATGTATTTGTTGAAAACAAATTTTTTTTGTAAATATTTTAGTTTTATAGTTTCTATCTAAATAAGAGGCCTATATTTAATATAATGAATAATGTTACTATTAATCATCATAATAATAATGATCTGGAAATCTTTTTCATTTTTTTAATTAATGATACTGAAAAATGTGTTTTATGCATAGAGAAAAAATGATGAAATAATAAAAATATAAGTCTTGATATGAATGCTTTGTTTGAAGGCTGATTTGTATATGACTTTCTTGGTAATTCTATTTTCCTATTCCTAGTTAGTGCCTCTCAGCCATATGTCTGTTGTATTCATCCACCACAAGCAAGGCCTAGTACACCAACCCATCCAACAACCTGACACACTCGGTACTAAGTTCATTGCAGATAGTCAAAAATAGTATCCTCCCTTAGCACAGAAACCATATTACAAAGGAGTAACACTGTTACAATACAATGAATTGGCTGTGTGTCAATTTTTTTATATATATTTATAAACTATCTATATGTAGGCTTACAAAGTTTACTAAAATTACCCCTAGAGGAATTTGTGTATTTTCATTCATAAAATAATAACTATATACTATTTAATTAAATTTAACTTTCAGTTATATGTGGAATACATTCAATTAAGATATCTTGATAATTCTAACCATTCTAAATCCAAGTCCAGTAGAATCTTGATTAGTAAATCTAGATAGCCATGAACTTAAATGATACTTTGACAGGTTGTATCCATTGATATATGTTAATAAATAACCAACTACCTTATTTACTGTAAGTTTAACTTTTACTCTGTCAATCTTGTTTGTTCTCTCATGAGATTATGCTCTATACCCGTTTCTCAATTGTTTATTCTTCCAACTTTTGTGTTTTTGCTTTAAGGCTGATTCGTCAAACAAATTTAGATTTTTTCGATTTCAATGACTTTATATCAGCTATTAAACGCCTCCCAAGTAGTTCTTTCATTAAATTTATGTTTATAGTTTTAAATACAGACATGTGTTTGTCTGTATTTAAACACAGAATTAACAAACTATTTCCCTGACTATTCCCAAATTTTAAAAACAGACCCTCACAGGACAGGTCTTACTCATCAGTTATTATAAATTATGTAATTTTAGTGCGAATTAGTAAATTTGACTTTAAATAATTAATGTTATATGTTTGTTTTTATTTTATTACGACAAGAAATACCATGCCGTGTTTGGCATCTTATGCTTTTTAATATCACACAATTTACAAAATTGACTAACTTTATATACTCAACTTTTGGTTGTATTTTTACTCGCATGTTATATTACGATCCAATCGCTATGCACACAGTGAGACACAGCGTCCGCACTCACACTTAGACTTCCTGCAATCATACCACACTCATTCCAGGGGAGGGCGAGGGGTCGACTGTCTGTGTATGAGTAGATCGCGGTCAGACGTACAGTCAGCGCTTCGAGCGGAATTTAGTTGTCCCTAAAGCCAGTCGAACCACCTTTATGATTTTTATGAAATTAAAGTAATAAAAACTGTTTCTAGCAGATGTTTCATTCTACAAAGCTAGGCAATATTAAATTGAAAGAATACATCGTAATGTGTTTTTGCAGTTTCCTGCTGATGGTTATTACAGTACTATTGTACGAGTCTGGGTGGGCGGGTGGGTCAATAAAACTGTACGAGTCTGGGTGGGAGGGTGGGTCAATACAACTGTACGAGTCTGGGTGGGCGGGTGGGTCAATAAAACTGTACGAGTCTGGGTGGGAGGGTGGGTCAATACAACTGTACGAGTCTGGGTATGCGGGTGGGTTAATACTACTGTACGAGTCTGGGCGGGAGGGTGGGTCAATACAACTGTACGTTTCTGGGTGGGTGGGTGGGTGATTATTATGGTCTCAAGGCAGACTCTTTTAGAGGTCCTCTCTGCATTGTTAGAAAATGTTATCTTAGTCTGTACTGTAGTAGACCAACTACAGTTGCTTTATTAAGACTTTAGAGGGTTATGTCATTTAAAATAACAAAACACAGAATATGTACATTGTTTTTTACTTTTTATTATTATTTTGTCACCTTTAAAACTGACAATTGACATAAATGTTTCCACATTAGAAAGAGTTTTAAATTACTATATGATTGTTTTCCTAAGTATCAATTTTTCCTCCAACGCTTGATTAGCCTGTGTGTTGAATTAAATTAAAATTATCAACCAGGGTAAAATATGAAAATTAAAGGTACTATCTACAATATTTACAAGATAACCAGACGTTTCGCCCATACTGTGATGTGGCATCCTCAGTGGTTTCTCTGAGACTGAGATCAGCGAATGACCTTCCAGCTTTTATAACAGGTGGTGGGGTGGGGACTGGTTTTTCAGGTCTGCTGGAGAGGGGAGCGGAGGAACAACCTACGTGACCTACGGTCATTGACCGAAGAAAATCAATATGGATGACTCTTCCATTTTATTTCAATTTACTTAAAATGGGTTCCCATATCTTTATACTATGATCCTTATTGAAAGTATTTCTTCTTTTATATATTTCTATAGCTTCCCTTACGATTCTCGGGTAGTAATGTAGGATGTTGGCAAGGACTTTGGTTTTGTCAAATAAAATTCCATGATTACTTTTTGGGCTATGTTCAACAACTGCAGACTTTTCCGTGTCTTCATTCTTAGTATGCCTTATATCTTCCTTAATCATTGTGAAAATTAACCTCTTGGTTTCCTCTATGTAGACTGATTCGCAACTAAAAGGTATTTCATATACTCCAGGCATAGCTAATGGCATTTGATCTTTGGCTGGCCTCAGAAAATTCTTCAATTTATTCGATGGCTTATAAATGGTTTTTATATTTTCTTTATTTAATATCCTGCCAATCTTTTCTGTTGTTCCCTTTATGTAAGGTAGATATGCCTTTTTTAGGTATCCTTGTCTTTTATCTATTCTATTTTCTTGTTCTTTCCTCTTCAGCTGTTTTCCAATAGTATTATTGATTTCTCTAACTTAATATCCATTCTGTTTTAATATTATATGTAATATTTGTCTTTCTTTCTTCCAACTATTTGGGTCCGAAATGTGAATGGCTCGATTAACTAAAGTGTTTAAGACTGCATTCTTCTGTGCCGGATGATGATGGGAAGCAGCATTTAAATATCTATTCGTATGTGTAGGTTTCCGGTATACAGAGTGGCCTATTCGTCCATCTCTTCTTCTCACAGTTAAAACGTCAAGGAAAGGCAGACTCCCGTTATTCTCGATTTCCATCGTGAACTTGATATTAGAGTGAATAGAATTAATATGGCGCATAAAATCATCCAATCTCTCTCTACCATGTAGCCACACAGCCCAAATATCATCTACATATCGATACCATGCCTTTGGTTTCAAATCAGACTTTTCAAGTGCCTTCTTTTCAAATATGTTCATATAGAGATTAGCTGCAACTGGTGATAGAGGTGATCCCATAGCTGCCCACTCAATTTGTTCATAGAACTTTCCATCAAAGAATAAATAAGTGGATCTGAGGCATAGTTCAGCTAGCTCCGCTAAATCGTTGTTAAGAATTTCTTTGATTATTTCAATTGTTTCGGGTACTGGAATCTTAGTGAACAATGATTCTACATCAAGACTTACTAGTATGTCTGTATCTTGCAACTTCTGTTGGCTGATAAGGCTGATAAAATGTCTAGAATCTCTAACAAACGACTCAGTTTTTCCTATAACTTCACTTAGTTGTTTAGATATAAACTTCGCTAAATTATAAGTAGGGATCCTGTGGAACTTACTATAGGTCTCATTGGTATATATATTTTCTTTATGTATCTTAGGTAATCCGTACAATATAGGTGGCCCTGGGTCAGGATTTATTAAATGTCCTTTTATCTTATTGTTAAAATTAGGATTTGACTTAACCAAATTTGATACACTTGAAGCAATTCTATTAGTCAGATTCCTTACTGATTTATATGGACCGTTATTAATAATATCTTTCATTTTGACTTTATAATCTTCCGTCTTCATAATTACTGTGGCATTTCCTTTATCTGATGGTATAACTATTCTTGAGTCATTTTCTTTCAAAGCCTTCAATGCAAATTTTCATCCATAGAGAGATTAGATTTTGGTAGCTAAGCTTTCCTGAGTACCACTGATACATCCTGTCTCTTCAGCTTTTTCAGATGGTAAATCTTTTATCGCTTCTTATACAGAGCAAATAATTTCTTCAGCTGGAATTGTATTAGGCGCTACTGCATAGTTGAATCCTTTAATAAGTATATCAGATAGAGTATGGGGGCAAAACAGAAGATTACAAGGTGAACATTACAAATACATACTTTTAGTCCAGGCTGGAATTTGAATCTGAGCTATCACTACCTAAATCAGGCTGGTAGCCTAAATCCTGATGCCTTACACCGTTCGGCCACCAGCTTACCCTAAAATTATATTCCATTAGAGATAATTTAATGTATTCATGGTTACACTTGTAATAATATATGATACATCATTTATTTTATTTCTTAGTATTTGTATAATTTGTGTCACAAGGTTTGGAAAGTACCTGGAAAGTGAAGGAGATGAATTAAAAGCAGCAGAACAGTACAAACGAGCAGACACTCACCGACACCAAGTTCCACGCATGATGCTTCATGACTATGCAGCTTTGGAGCAGTACATCAAGGGCTCTAATGATCCGTAAGTGTTTAATAAGAATCAAATGATGTCCATTAGATTAGTGTAATTTATGTATTTAGAACCCACAAGTGGCAAAGTGTGCTGATACATTCGCTTGTAGAAACAATTATTGTTTATGTCCTCCTTAATTTTGCAGTGTTATGAAGGATTGTATTACTGATTACATTGCAGTTTTCTTTTAACTCACTAAATCATTACACCATAAACTAACATTATTGAAAATTTTTAAAAGAGAAAATTCAAAAAAAATGGATGGTTGTTATACAAGCCTTGCTCAAAGAAAATGACAAAAGAAATCCCAACAATTACAGAGAAATTCTACTTCTCTCTGCTCCATACAACAAAAAAGTGACAAAAATGTCCCAATAACTTCAGAAAAATTCCACTTCTCCCTGCTCCATAAAACAAAAGTGTGATGAAAGTGATCCCAAGAACCATAGAGGAATTACACTTCCCTCAGCTCCATAACAAAAAAAACAAGCTATACATCCAAAATTTAAATTAAAATAATGGAATAGTGTATAGATGGCTGGCATATTACATTTTTTATGGGTTTTTATATTAAGATCTGAATTTGAACTGAAAAGAACTGCTGGAACTGTAGGATGAGGAATTTTTAGGCAGTTTGTAAACATATAGAACAATTGAGTAAAGTACTCAAGAGAGGGCTCACTGAATGCAGCTTAGCTGTGAAAACAATAAAATAAATTAAGTAGGGTGTTCTGTAGAAACTCATAGTTTCTAAAGCAGCTTAAATATAATTAATGTAATCAAGATTCTACTCAAAGAAAGCTACTTTATTAAAATTCTGGTATTAACAGTGAATTTTGTTCTTAGTACTCATTGTTTATGATGTAAAGTAACAATAATAGATGTAGATCCATATAAAATCAAAGATGAGCAACCTTATTTTCAGATACAGGTTTTCTAGGAAGACCGAAAATGTGCTTTGATCACTTACCAAGGGTTGTTTAGGCCATTCAATTTGTTTAACCATTCAGTAAATATTATTGCAGAAGCACATGAGGACATCAAAATGTATTACAATCGTCAATTTCTTAGGCTATAAATAAGGTTTTAGTTGTAAATAATATTCAACATATATTCACATTGTTACTGTATAGTTAAAGTAAAATAAATATAATAGTAACAAAAATAGAGAAATTTAGTCAACACAATTTTATATAAGTTAGCAATCCCAAGGTACAATACTTAATCAGTAACAAACAAAATGACAATTAATAGCAATAAGTCACTAAGTACAAAAACATAATAGAGTTAAAATTATTACATTTAAAATACTTAAAATTACAACGCTTATTCAGACTAAACAAACATTTATCATCAACAAATAAAAAAATAATAAGTAGTAATAATACATAGATCTATAAATCATACAGCCATAACTTAGAACAAATTTTATTATATCTACACTTTGTAGCTTTTATCTCTAGCCTATATTTTTTTCTTAATAAAGAATACTGATATTTAATAAAATTCTAATTAAAATTTTTCCAGAGACAATACAAATCATCAGACTTTTCCTGCATTACACAAAGCTCAGGCCCATACCATGGTGTTTTATTCATATTCAAGTGACCAGTATTTCTTATTTTTTTAGAGGCGTAGCATAGTTTACAGCCCACAACAGACAATCAAGAAAACTCTTAAATTTATCATCTAGGCTAAAAGTTACATTACAGATCCTAAACCAGTTAATTTGATTCATACAGGCTACCAAAAGGTGTTGATTATCCTTGTTTATAGGTTTTGCCATACCAACATCTGAACTGTTATTTCTAGCCTAAGGAACAGGTCTCACAGTATTGGTATGAAAAATTATAGTATTATGGTCTGACACAGGAGTATGGAGAACACAAACATTCCAAAGGTCAGGATGAAGAGAGGTTACAATATTGTCTATACATGACCCATATGAACCAATCAGACTAGGCCTAGTTATATCATTGACAGTTATGTGCCAGCCAAAACTTTGAACCAGATTTACAAGTTGTTTACATTTGACATCATTCTCTAAAAAAATCATATTAAAATCACCCGTAAGGATAATAGTATATTTTAAGTCATATAATAAAATAAACAAATTGTATAGTTTCTCTATAAAACTAGAATCTTTAACCTGTGTGGACCGGTAAAATGTAACTATTATTATATTATAAGAGGTCAAGGTGACTGCTGACAACTCACATAATATTTCCTCTGCTAGACCCGTTATGCAATCACTGTTTTTACATTCAATGCCTTAATAATAAGAATCATAGATCCACCGTGAATCCTGTTTGACCGAGCAAAATGGGAAATATTTACAAAACCAGGTAGTGAGAAATGCAGACTCTCACTAGCATTCATCCAATGTTCAACAATGCACAGTACATCTAAGCTATAACTATTTATCAGGCGTTGAACGCTCTCAATTTTAGTGTTTATACATTGAACATTCCAGTATAAAACTTTTAAACTAGGGTTTACCTGATTGTACGCTCTTTCACTATAAATAGGCCTAGGCCTGCTTAAAGTAGAGTAGGCTATGGTAGTGTTTGTCACGGGATTAGGGCTGGTGGAAGATGCTGATGGTTTTCCAACTCAGTTCCATCGTGTGCTAAATAATTCACACCTTAAAATTTTCCACCAAAATGTCCAGGACCTTAAAGGCTGCATTGAATCTTTAGAAATTATATTAAATGAAGTTAAGCCAAATATTTTTATAATAACAGAGCATAACATGTCAAATGAACAGTTAAAACGTTTAAACATAGGAAATTATGACATCATAACCCACTATTCTCGCACCACAATGAAAGGTGGCGGAGTGTTGATCATGTCAGAAGAGAGTTTACAGGCCAGACGGCTAGACTTTTCAGAAATTAGTTCATTAACTGAGGATATGTTGTTTGAATGCTGTTTGGCAGAGTTTAAAATTAACAAAAGAATAATAATAATAATAGCAGGTGTATACAGGACTCCTCAGTTTAACAACACAGAATTTCTAGCCCGAACAACACAGAATTTCTAGCCCGACTTAGTAGAATTATGGAGATACTAACATGGAAAGATGCAGAAATCGTTATAACCAGAGATTTTAACATAAATGTTTTCGACAATTCTGTTCAGACAAGAGAACTGAAAAGCATTCTCACCTGTCATGGAATGACACATCTTATTAATTTTCCAACCTGAGTCACAGCAACTTCAAAAAGTTGCATCGTTAACTTTTTTACAAATATAAATAGTCAAAATACCGTGGTAACAGGACTCATTACAACTTTGTCTGACCATAACAGCCAATTATTAAAATAATTAAATGAAAAATTTGTGAATAAAATTTATACACTCTCATTTATCAGTAGGAATTTTTCTAAGGAAAACATTTCAAATTTCACAAAAATGATAAAAAAGGAGGACTGGAATCTAGTCTATCAAGCTCCTGTAAATTATAAGTATGATATATTTGACAACATTTTTCGATATTATTTTGATTTGAACTTTCCAAAAGTCTCAAAGAAAAAACATTAAATAATAAAAATAATTGGATAACTGATGATCTTAAACAAGAAAAGGATCAATTAGTTCAAATAAACAAGTTAGCTAGACAAACAAAAAATCCAGATCTTAAAATAGTAATGAAATACAGAAATGACCAATACAAAAAGAATCTAACAAAAAGAAAGAAAGAATACTTTGATGAAAAAATTAAAAATTCTGAAAATATCAGTAAGACAACTTGGGATATCATTAATAATGAAACGGGCAAATATACTTGTAAAAGAAAATTAACTGAAAATATAGAATTAAAGGAAAATGACAAATTAATTTCCGGTCCACATACTGTAAGTAGGTTATTTAATGATTATTTTATAAATGTAATTGACAAAATGGTTAATGAAACTCCAAAAAATATTTCTTCAAACCAAAATCTTCAACCTGATTTAAGTACATCTCCAACCTCGACTTTCCGATGCCTTCTTACAAGAATCTGAAGTCATAAAGATAATAAACAGATTCTTTAAAAAATAAATTTTCTAGTGGATTCGATGAAGTGCCTTTGAAACTAATAAAAATTGCAAAAGAATCTTTAATTAAACCTTTAATGCATTTAATAAACTCTTCTTTCATCACAGGATCTTTTCCAAAACAGCTCAAAATGTCTAAAATAGTTCCAATTCTTAAAAAAGGAGATGCAACTGATATTAAAAACTATCGACCAATATCATTACTTCCATCTATTTCTAAAGTTTTTGAAAAGGCCATGCACGAGCGATTAGTTAAACATTTAGATGCTAACAATCTTTTCGATACTGAACAGCATGGTTTCCGTAAAGGTAAATCTGTGGTAACCGCACTCGTTAATTTCACTGAATCAATAATTGATTCAATTGATAAGAAAAAAACTGTAGCTGGTATTTTCAGGGATTTATCGAAGGCCTTTGATAGCATTTCACATACTATCTTAATATCAAAATTACAGTCACTTGGGGTTAAAGGGGTAAATCTGAAATGGTTTCAATCATATTTATGTGATGGATCACAGTTTGTTGAAATTTCACATATTACTAAAAACAAAATTTTTAAATTCTCATCTAAGACACAACAGATTAAATATGGGTTTCCTCAGGGGTCCATCCTTGGTCCCCTTCTCTTTCTTTGCTACCTGCAGGGAATACCAAAGCTGCGTAGTAGATTTAACAATATTAAAAATGAATTATATTTTTATGCAGATGACTCAAATTTGATCATCTCCGCTAAATCGGAAGAAGAATTGGAAATAGGAGCACATATTGAACTTGCAATACTTCAAGAGCACTTTATAAAAAATAACTTATTTTTGAATTCACAAAAGATTAACTATATATGTTTTTCTACAGTGCAAAATAACAATGCACTCCAACCAAATATCTTTATCAGTACTGACAAAGTATCACAGATTAATCAAACAAAATTCTTAGGCTTATTAATTGATAAAAATTTAAATTGGAACAGCCACATTGATCAAGTAATTAGTAGAGTTAACTCAGGCCTTTTTGCCCTAAAAAGAATGTATTTTTTATGTAACCAAACTTATTTAAAAAACCTATTTTATGCTCATGTGCAATCCCACATTGCTTATGGCATTTGTGTGTATGGAGGAACATCTACTCAAAATCAAAATAAACTCCTAATTTTACAGAAAAAAGCAATCAGAATAATTTTACATTTAAAATCTGATGATTCTGTTAAAAATCAATTTGCTAGTCTCCAAATTTTAACTGTTTATGGACTATATATATTGGAGTGCATAATGTACGTGATAAACCATGGTAGTGATATTAAGATACATAGCGATATCCATAATTATAACACGAGGGGGAAAAACACTTTGGTACTCCCTCAGCATAACCTTGAGCTATTTAAGAGAAAGACGTCATATATGGGAGCAAAGTTTTTAAATTCTCTGCCAAACGTCATTAAAATTGAGAAAGATATTGTTAAATTTAGAAAATTGCTTAAAGATTATTTAGTAAATAAAGCACTGTATTCATTTGAAGAATTTTACAATATGTAACTAGCATAGGATTAATTTAAGTTTGACGCTATTTGTTGTAAACAGATGTGTAATTATATGAATAAAGAGATTTGTCTATTGTCTATTCCTGGTAGTGGTGGTTGTTGTTCCTCCAGGTATCAGGGGTGGGTTTGACCACTGAGTATCACCAACTTTTTTTAAAACTATATTTGCCAGCTACTGCTTACCATGAACATTGAAATGAAGTCATTGTCTTGTATGGAGTTGTCTCTCTGCGTTGCTGCACAAATCCAAAAAAACAACATTGGTATGTTTTGTTTTCTCAAATGTTTCAAGTAGACTATCCAACAGATCCTGCGCATTATTTTTTGCAACATCATTTGTACCGCACATTATCACTAAATTATCTTTAGATGTAAGTTTGTCTCCTGTTATGTTCTTAAGGTTTAAGACCTGTTGAGCTTGTCCTCCAGGCATAACAAAACCTACTGCTTCATAAGTGTTTTGAGTTCTGTTCATATGCCAGGCCAAATTTCTGCCATGACTATCAGTACACGGCAGTATTTTTCTTTTGGGCCTACTCTCTACGTTTTCACTTCAAAGAGAGGTTTCACATACAATTTCCCTCTCCTCTGTCGCTAATACATCAAACGGATTGGGTATAAATATGTTGTTTGTATTCTTGTTGACCGCAGAAAACTGTAGCCTACAACTCTTGTTACCTTTTACCACCTCAGTAAATGAATCTTTATTAGGCTTTTCAGAACCCAGAACTCTGTCTCTTAAGTTTAAATTGCTGCTAACTGGTGTAGAGTTTGGTAGTATACTAGAGTAGGTTAGATTTATGTCTCCTGTATTTACAATTTTAGGTTTTAAGTTATTTCCTACATTGATTTCAGCAATTAACTGTTCAATTTGGTTTTCTAAAGTTAATATAATTTCTTATATTTTTATAACCAAGTTTTCAAGTTGAGAGGTGTGATTTTTTAGTCATTTTATTTCTTCATTTGCTTCAGCTATGTCTTTGTTGAGTGTTTTTATAATTTCGTTTTGGGTTTCCATTGCAAATGTAACTTCATTGCTTACCTCTACAGTTTCAGTTTCATGTCCAACAGTAATGTCGAGAGTAGTACAACTGTTGCAGACATCTATTAGGCAACTTTGCTAATTCACAAAAATCTTCACATGTTAAAGATGTACATTTCAAATGAAACCATTTTTAGCACATCGCCTTACAAAGGACTGCTTGGCTCCTCTCCCCAACATTTTTAGAGCATTTTCCACAAGAATATTTAGTTTGTTTTCTTTTTGTCATTTATTTTTTGTTGTGATTAATTTCTAATGGGTATGGAGTTAAATCTTCTGTGTCTGTTATAGTATTGTAAGTTTAAAAAAATATATTTATTATCCAATTATTTTGATATAAAAATCATACTTAACCTAAAAATTAGGATAGTAAAAGCTAAGTCGGCACTAGTGACGCAGTGCTGTAACCCAGCTACTTGGGGACAAAGTGTTGAGGAGATTGTAGGCAATGGGTTCTATGCTCGGTTCTCTTAATACTGACACAGTGTCCGCTCAATGGTTGCCATAAAATTGGACACTACTATAGAAGTCTGGGGTGTCCATGTTAGATGGTAGTTAAAGTTCAGATTTTATGTAGGGAAAAGAACTTTTCATATTACTTTGATGTATTTTCTTACAGATTAAATCTTTATTTCTTTCTAATTTTAGCATTCAAAATACTTTTGTTTTGTATTATGTAAATATGAACTATTGTTTAAGGATACTGATAAAGTGGTGGGGACAGTATATGGAGAGCCAGGGAGATATGGAATCGGCTATGAAGCACTACACTGAGGCTGGGGACAACCTGTCAATGGTGCGGGTCATGTGTTTTCTAGAGGACTATGATCGTGCTGCTGATATTGCCAACAGGTATTATACAACCAACAAATGTCTCCTTATAAAAATAATTGTTTGCCTTTTCAAGTTTTTTTTATGGACAAATTTTTCTAAATTAGAATGAATAAAATGTATAAACAAATAAAAATTATATAATCAGTCATTACTTTTTATGTTTGTTTTATAAATATATTGAGAAATAGCAAATTTGCATGGATTGGAATTGTTTTCTTGACTGGTGTGCTATGAGTACGAGGTGCGGCTAGAAAAAAACCGGACTAGTACTGGTGAAACAATAAAACGAATGCAATAAGGCTGAAAGTCGCGTGGCCTGTCACGTGACTCTCGCTCCGCCTACTGCTCGAGTTTCATCTGCATCCTGCACTCAGTCTGCCCGTGGCGTCTGTTTTAAGTAGTTGACGTTTTGTCTGTGCGTCGGAAAATGTTGAGTGTACAGAAAGAACAGCGTGTTAACATCAAATTTTGTTTCAAACTAGGAAAATCTGCAAGTGAAACGTTTGTAATGTTACAACAAGTGTACGGCGATGATTTTTTATCGCGAACACAAGTGTTTGAGTGGTTTAAACGATTTAAAGATGGTCGCGAAGACACGAGTGATGACACTCGCACTGGCAGACCATTGTCAGCAAAAACTGATGCAAACATTGAAAAAATCGGTAAACTTGTTCGACAAGATCGCCGTTTAACAATCAGAGCAGTGTAGTGTTACAAATAATATTCTACTAATTAAACTATCATAAATTATTACTTTGATTAAAATGGACTAGCTTGTATGGCTTGGGGTTTTATATCTATATTGCCCAAGGTTCTTTTTCTGTATTTTTGTATAACTGATCTAATATTAGTTTCCATAAGACTGGATCATTGGCTTCCCTGACCAATTTAAACTTACCATCTGTAGCTTTGATTAATGTCTACAATTATTTATTAATCCATATCCATTGTCATAAACACTGTTTAGTTATATTGTTGAAACTATTGGCTATTTTACATCTACTTCTGACAATTTTGCAGATTATCTATGAAATTTGCTTATTTGCATCAGTCAACTTCGAAGATAAATGAGAGTTTACTATATTGTAAATCTAAACATTTTTTCATCTTATATTTTAATTTTTAACAACATTGGTGTTTTGGATGAGTGTTAAATAGTTAGTTAGATACACTGGGTTGTGGTCCTGTCACTAAGCCCACCGCGCCTAGACTCCATGGCCCTTTGCGCCCTCCCTGGCGACAGTGTCACAAGAGACCAGTCCTCCTTATGAAGGACATGATCTCCGAGTGTAGCCCTTCTAATGTCTTCTGGTTTCAGAAAAGCGGCACCCAGAGTCCTGTACCTAAGAGATGAGAGAGCTCCACAGTGACACAAGATGTGTATGGAGCTCTCCTCATCCTCCTCACAGAGCCTACATGTGGAGTCCTCTGTTAGGCCCATTATCTTTAAATGTCTGTAAAGAAGATTATGTCCAGTCAGCATTCCCGTAACCGCCCTCACCTTGGCCCGGTTACAGCTCAGCAAAGCTCTGCTGTAACTGCGATCAGGTCCTTGGATAAGTGCACGAGACTGCCTGAGCCCAGACTCGGTCCTCCATCTACCAGCGTGTTCCTCAGAGGTCCACCTATCAATTCTTCTCTTTACCTTTTGGAAAGGAATGCCAAGGGCCGATTCCGGTCCCAGAAAAGGGCCCTTTGCCCCTCTCCTAGCCAGTGCATTAGCCCTCTCATTTCCATCAAAACAGCATGCCCAAATATATGAGTCTCACCTGTTTACGCTGGCAAAGGGTTTCTAAGATCCCCTGGCACTCCCATACCAACTTAGAGCTGGTATGTGGCGCCATGATCGCCTCCTGATTGTCTGACAGATGGAAACTACTCCTCCGAAGCCGCCTAGACGCATTTCTTCCTGTGCGGCTGTCATGATTGCCATCACCTCCGCTTGGAAGACAGTAGCATGAGTACCTAGAGGTATAGACAGAACTTTCCCTGCACTCCCTCCGTACACCCCAGCACCCGCACCTACTTCTATAAGTGAGCCTTCCATATACCAAACGCTTCCTTTGACTTGTGCAGGCTCAGTACTCCCCATCCTTTTCTCTCTGCTTGGAAGGAAATCCCTGACCTGCCTGTCAACTCTTTACCTAGGTATCATTGAGTCTGTTCCCATCGCGAGCAACGGGTCCAGACCGATGTCCCTAGATAGTATTTCACCATGTGTACCATGTATATTCTTTGAAAAGTAGTCTTTGATCCGAAGGTTTTGAATCCAACCCCATCCATATCAAAATACCAATGAATTTTTTCATTAGTATTTGTGGGATGCCATTTTCTCAACCTACTACTGATTTAAGCGTAATTCAGAGATCACTTTGGCAGCATTTTTATTTGTTTCATCAACCATCATTTGTAATTTGACCGTATTTAGGAATAGTTCATAATATTCCTTCGAAGCCCCATTTTCAGGCATGACATGTGTTACCAGATGAAAAGGGAATTGTTTTTTGCCTACCTTCATAAATTTACCATTGTTCTTGTACATCGTTTCGTCTTCAACAGTGCCATTCATATCTGCACCCATACACGTACATTGACAGTGACCCACCTGCACACCCTTACACGTACATTGACAGTGACCCACCTGCACACCCTTACACGTACATTGGCTATTTTGACACTTACTATGGTGATGACCCTCCTACGTACCCAACACGTACTATGGTGATGACCCTCCTACGTACCCAACACGTACTATGGTGATGACCCTCCTACGTACGCAACACGTACTATGGTGATGACCCTCCTACCTACCCAACACGTACTATGGTAATGACCCTCCTACCCAGCCAACACTTACTATGGTGATGACCTTCCTACCCACCCAACACGTACTATGGTGATGCCTCTCCTACCTACCCAACACGTACTATGGTGATGAACCTCCTACCAAACCAACACGTACTGTGGTGATGACTCTCCCACCCACCCAACACGTACTATGGCGATGTAGCACTGTACGTGTATGGGTGGGCGGGCGGGTCAGTACCACTGTACGTGTATGGGTGGGTGGGCGGGTCAGTACCACTGTACGTGTATGGGTGGGCGAGTGGGTCAGTACCACTGTACGTGTATGGGTGGGTGGGTGGGTCAGTACCACTGTATGTGTATGGGTGGGTGGGTGGGTCAGTACCACTGTATGTGTATGGGTGGGGACCAGGCGTCCTTATTCTAAAGGCCGCTTTACAAGCCTTGTCTTTTACAAACAGGACCATTGGGCGGAGCCCAGTGAGGACCTCCATCACCGCTAATGGGGTTGTTCTAATTGCACCTGTAATTTCCAGGCACGCCATTCTCTGACATCTATCTAATATTAGCCTTGCACTGTTTTGTGCCATGGCCGACCACCAGACAACTGCAGCATAACATAAGGAGGGCCGAAGTACACTCGTGTATAGCCAGTAAAATATCTTTGGTTTAAAGCCCCACGTTGTCCCAATGGCCCTCCGACAAGCCCAAAAAGCCATTCTGAACTTCCTGGCTTTTTCCTGTAGGTGCTTGAGCCAGTTCAGTTTAGCGTCCAGGATGACCCCCAGATACTTATCCGACCCTGTAGCTCTTAGCACCATATTTCCCATGGTGGGCATGTATAGGCCATCCAGCCTCTTCTTCCTAGTGAAGAGTACAAGTTCTGTCTTGTTAGGATTAACAGAGAGTCCCCTGTCCCTACACCACCTTTCTAGGAATCTCAAGGCAGCCTGGACAATGTCCGACACCGTGCTGGCAAACTTGCCAATCCCCAGTATGCACACATCGTCCGCGTATGCCTGAGCATATACCCCATCCTGTTCAGCACCCTTAGTAGTTCATCAACCACCAGTGACCACATGAGAGGGGAAAGGACACCCCCTTGGGGACAACCACTTCCGACTACAACCTGAACCGTCGCTTCGTTCAGTGTTGCCTCAACTGTTCTGCTGCGTAGATAAGCTTCGATCCATCTGGTAATTGTACCATTGGCGCCCGTCCTAGCGACAGCAGTGATCATAGACTGCAGAGAGACATTATTGAACGCCCCCTCTATATCCGTGAAGACACCCATGGCTAGCTCCTTCTGCCAAATCGTCTCCTCAACTCTCATGACGAGTCTATGGAGAGCCGACTCAGCAGATCTCCCAGCCATGTATACGTGTTGATTTGTATGGAGCGGGTTATCTGTCAATACCCCATCCCTCATATGTCTATCGACCAACCTCTCCAGTGTCTTTAGTAGAAAAGACATGAGGCTGATCGGTCTGAAATCTTTAGATCTGGAATGTGTGCCCCTTCCAGATTTGGGGATATATATCACTTTAGCGGTCCTCCACAGCCTTGGAATGAAACCCAGGGCCAGGGAAGCCCTACATATTAAGGTCAGGTGGGGTAGGAGCGACTCCAGGCCCCTCTGCAAGTGCACAGGCAGGATGCAATCCAGCCCCGCACTCTTGAAGGGGGCGAAGCACTGAACTGCCTACTTAATCTTTTGCTCTGTGACAACCTTCTTTGCCTCACTCCAGTCTGCGTGCGAGGCCCCAGTGCAAGCCCGCCTCACCAAAGTGGGGGGCCAGCCTCTAGTTCCTCAACAGATCCCGGAAAATGAGTCTCAAATACAAGTTGCAAAGTCTCTTCTTCAGAACTGGTCCACTCCCCATAATCTTTAATGAGGGGTCCCAGTCTTCCCCCAGGGTCTTTAGCCAGCAATTTGTGAAGCCTAAACATCACTGAGGTCGTCTCTATAGAGGTACATAAGTCTTTCTCCAAGATTTCCTGGAGAATCTACGAACCTCTCGTCTATAGTTTCTTTGCGACTCCCGGTAGGCCAACCAGTCAGCATCACTACCGGATCTGTTGGCCCTACCAAGGAGCCTTCTGGTTCTCCTTCGATAGTCCTCCAAATCATGAGACCATCTCCAGCCTCGAGCATCCCTTTGTACCTTCAAAGAGCAGTTATTCTCATAAGAGGTGATTACGGCCTCCCTAAGGAATGCCACTCTCTCCTCTAGATCCAGTCCAGATCGAATCTGGCCTTTAGGAATAAGATCCAGTCTATCAGAGAGTTCCACTGAGTAAGAGGCCCAGTCTGTCAGTCTGGGATTTCTGTACGCCCTTTGTGTTTTCTGGCCCTCAAGCACAAAACAGATGTGTCTGTGGTCCGACAGCAAGGGTTCCGGCGAAACTTCCCAGTAGAACATTGAGGCTGAGGCCATAGTTATGTCTATAACCTCCCTCCTTATAATATTAGAAAAGATTGGGAGATTACCCTTATTGAGTACCAAAAGGTTGGTCCCTCCAAGGTATTTTGCAAGAGCAAGGCCTCTCTCGTTCGTGTCACTACTTCTCCAAACCTCGTTATGAGAGTTGGAGTCGCAGCCGACCTAGCTCAAGGTTCTCGCTCCGGCTAGTCCACCTCCCTCCACCGTCTCTCTTGATGGTGGGAGGATCGTCCTATCGTATGGGAGGTATACCGATGCAACCACCAGTTTCCTCCCCACTCCATTGCTCTCCTGCAGTTTAATTAACACTGCAACCACATCTCCTCCACAGAACTCTGGTATGAGCCAACTGTCTACGCCTGCAACCAAAATAGTCACCCGCAGTTTCAGCCCACTGGGTAATGTTAATAACCCCACTGGGGTTGTTACTACCCAAGGGGGTAGTAATGTTAAGACCCTTGATACATTTATCCCGAATCCACGGTTCCTGAATCAGAGCAACATTGACCCCTCTGTCTCTTATAGTTCTAGCTAGTATAGTACATGCCTCAATACTATGATTGAGGTTGGCTTGTATAAAACTCACCATTTCCTCCATCCAGCCTAGCACTTCGGTCCTCGGTCTCCCTCTTCCTCTGGATAGCCCAAGCCTCTTCTTGTCTCTACCGTCGAGACGGTAGCTTTCCCTGAAACTCAAACAGAGAGAGTTAGTGCCTAAAAGATCAAGCCCTAACCCTACATCTATCTGAGTACTTACCATCTTATTGAGAGGAGTTTCCTGCGGGCAGCATGAACGTAGCCATGCCGACTCCGTAGTATAGCTTCCTCTGCTGGGCTTCCATGAC
The DNA here is from genome assembly GCA_035578905.1 of Stictocephala bisonia. NCBI lineage: Eukaryota > Metazoa > Arthropoda > Insecta > Hemiptera > Membracidae > Stictocephala > Stictocephala bisonia. The sequence goes on along the minus strand of JAQJVL010001252.1, from coordinate 203,770 downwards.
CCCCAGTGAGGCAGAGTCCACTGTGACCACAAGTCTGACAACTGTAGGTGTCTCCTTGTGGTCCATTGTCCTCCACAACTCAGTCTGGAGGCCTGGGTTCAGATGAGAAAGTCTTTGCAGCTAAGTCTCTGTACTCGCCGGGGGACCCGAGATCCAGAGAAGTATCTTCTTGAAGCTCGGAAGTGCATCCATACCTACTACCTTCAGTACGGATCTCTCCCATGGCTTGATCTCAAGAGTGATGGTCTTCACCCAGTCTACAGTGGACTGGTCTTCACAGACCACCACAACAGCATCCTTCGACAGGTACGTGTCTCGTATTCTCGGTAGCCAGTCCCCTCCAAAGAGCCTGTTCACCTGAAAGCCCACGGCAACCTGTATGTCCCGGAGCTGTGCTTCCTGATCAATTTTTGACAGAAGGAAGCCCTCTCTTATGATTGCCACTCTGGCATAGGAAGCCTTCAAGCGCTTCTCTTCTTTTACAGTTTTTGGAGCGGTTCCCTGGGGCCTAGGCTTTTTCCTAAGTTGACCCTGGGTCTCCTCTCCCGTCGGGGAGGCTTTTAACCCTGGTTGGTCTGACGAATCGTCCCTACCACGCTTAGTACCGGTTTTCCGGGCCTCAGCTGTAGGCTTCCGTTTTCCCTGACGTGTACTGTAGGTTGCCCCCAGCGCCCGTCTGGTTCCCCATTGCCTTCGGTACCAGATCTCCGTCTTTCGCTCTCCTCCTCCTCCTGTTCTCTACCCCACTGGGCCTTTTCCTCTTACCCGGAGGATCTGCCAGTGTTCCAGGTCCAGGTTTCCCCGGATCCTAAGCCACTGACATTCCCTCCCCCTCCTCGCCCAGATTCAGCGAGTCCACGCATTTCTGCAGGGCTTGCACCTCTAGGGAGAGAGGGTGTGGAGAGGATGAGAGAGACTCTTCATCCTCATCCATGTGGGCCTGAGACTCACATGCAAAAGCCTCAAAAGCCTCCTGCGTGGTCCTAATGCTGCCAGACTGGGCAGGGTCCGAAGACTCACTGCCCTTGTCTGCTTCCACCACTGAGCTGGACTGCTCATTCACCTCTGGCATATTTGAGACTTTTTCTTCTGTTGTTCCACTCATTGGTTTGTGTATGTATTGTGGGTGTGTGTGTCAGTGTCGATGTCCCAAGGGCCATCCATAATCCTTTAGCCACCTTACCTTAAGCATATCCACGCCCCCCAAGGGCCCCTGTAGCCTCGGAAGTGCCCCCCTAGCCTGTCTACACGGTCCCATACAGTCACCAACTGGCAATGTAAACAGGATCGGGATTTTCGCCAGCTGATAGGGCAGCCACCAGATGCTGGTGAGGCCAGGTCGGGCCCCTGTACTATCTGGCAGTCTGGTGTGCCATCCCGGTTTTAACAAATGTACCCTCAAGAGCCCTGGGGTCATGGTACCTGCGGTTCAGCGGCTCCATTCCTAGTTCTAGCCCCTGAGACAGTGTCATGTACTTGTGTGTGTTGGGTGTGGTGTTGAGTTCAGGGTCTGCGGGGTCAATAATCCCGTCAGCTGCATACCTCAGCTGCCCCTGCGAACCTCGGTCCGGGACTGCTTATTGGGGTTGCCCCTTATTCGCAGTTGTCCACCTCGTCAAAGACAAGGTGGAACGTTCGCTTTCCGCCACCTGCGACCTGCCCAGTAGCTGAGGCTCGCCTTGGGATGAGGAGTGTAATCTGGGCTCACCTTCTAATCTGTAATTGAAAAGCTGATATATTTATGTTTCAGTTCAGGGGACCAGGCTGCCTGCTACCATCTAGCCAGACAATATGAGAATATGGGGCGTATTCCAGAAGCTATTCACTTCTTTACTAGAGCCACAGCGTACGCTAACGCCATTAGGATCTGTAAGGTATGTCAGTATTATAAAATTTATTCCCACATTGCTTAATAGATTATTTCAACTATTATCGTCACTTTACTGTTTTTACCATCTATTAAGGTTCACTATAATTATTGCTCTTGATGGTAATTATTGCTGTACAATTTTTGACACAATATAAGAGAACTTTAAGAAATTACCATTTAGTTGATTATTTAAGAGAAAATATTGATGACAGTTGTCATTTTAAGCCAAAACTGTTTATCATTGTTTAAAATAAGTAGTTTGTGTGTGTGCTCAAGTGCACATCCATATCTGAGTGAGTACATGTTTTTGTATGTATCATAACTAAAAAAATATTCTAGGAGCAAAACCTAGAGGAGCAACTGTGGTCACTAGCACTAGCAGCAGGTCCTCGAGAGCAGATAGAGGCAGCTGGCCATCTGGCAACTTCATCACCTGACAGAGCAGTCATGCTCTACCAGCGGGCTGGCCTGCTGCACCGAGCCTTACATCTGGCCTTCAGGTATCAACTCTCACTAAATATTGTAGGTTTACATGCAAAATTATTTTTCTTTTCTACTTTTCTTAATAATATTTGATAATTAGATATTACGTACATTAAATTGTTTTAATATCATTAAATTTTCTGTAGTATCATTTGTGGATGGTAAAATACAATATTTAGGATGTTAAAATCATAATAAGAGACCTAAAAACCCCTATGTACTAATTTTTATTAAAATATGTTATGTATATTTTGATTTATTCTAATTATTTACTATTTTTATTTACTTTTTGTTAACTATGTAAATGGGCTTTTTCCGAACTTTAAAACTGGTATATTTTGAGACCTTCTTAAGGCTTTTTGCATATTACACGAATCTGCCCATATGAGAAAATCCCGGAGGGGAGATTTTTGTTTGGAGATTGTTGAAGTACATGAGACTTTTCACATAGTACGGTCATAACGTGGGCACGATTTTTGCCCGTGTTGCAGCCGTCTGGTGCCACTGCAGCCGCACGGCTACTGTGTTGTCCTCCTGGCTCAGTGGCCCATGTAACCAAGTGCACGCTTTCATACTAGACGATATGCGGTAGCTGCCTCCTCCAGTGTAAATTCAGTTTGATTCAGGTTGTGTTTTTTTGGCGTTTTCAGTTTATGTGATTCATTGGCTTTATATAATTTTAAATATTTTCTTCAGTTGATATATTTAATCAAAGAAAGGTAATAACAAAACTAAATTTTAAAACTTACCTCAAAATCATAGCCAGTATTATGATATGAAGGTGATATGATAGAAATATGAAGGTCAGACTTGACATGTATATTAGGCTCATTGCTCTTAATTTGTTTTGGTTTGTTATGTATTTCATTTCTTATATTGTTTATTGTAACGGCTATTTGTGTAATATGGTTGTGTTTTGCTATGGAAATTATGTATGTTTTATGAGAAAAAATAAATATTATTATTATTTATTTATTTCAATAGGTTGTATACAATTTCCGAATTGTGTGTTTTGTCGTTGAAGAATATTCTTCAGTTGGCAGTGCAATTCATCAAGAGGTAACTGACATATAAAAGTAGTTAAAAAACGGTCGGTCGTCGTTTCTTAGGTCTTCAAATAATATAGAGAAGGTTCTGACTTCCTCATGTGTCTGATTAATTGGATGAATCCAGACTCGATTGCACCTTCTTTTTTCCACCGATGATCGAGTATCCATAACACATGACTTGTTCACAATCCATGATCAAGACCGCCCCTTCAACAGAACTGAATTGGCTTTCGAATTGTCCCATTGTTCGGGTTTCCCGTACAGGCAGAATTGTGTAATGTGCAAAGGGCCTATCAAGTTTTCTAATTGATTTATCTTCTTTCTATTTAATCAAAACTTTCCTACAATTTTGTACCTGGTTTTTTGTACTAAGAAAATCTTAAGTCAAGAATTGAATTTTCTACAACTTTATATATTATTTACAGTTTTTATATACATTTTTCTCACTAAATTGTATGAGGAAGAAAAATGGATTGAAAGTAATAACTTTGACACAGATTCTTGAAATAGGATCTGAGTAACCTGCTTTCATGTTTAGGACTAGCTGTACCCGCCCGCTTTGCCGGTCATAATATTGAGTTTGATTATATAATCGAAAAGTGCAGCAAGCTTTCAGTTTACACAGCTGATGTTATGTATAATTTACTACTTTAGTCAATTATTTTTTATTTTAAAAGTTTAGCCTACCATAATTTTATTCAATTTCTTTTTATTTAACATCTGTTAATCAAATAAATCAATCAATTAATATAGCTCCATAAGAATACCATGGGAGTTTCGGAGGCCAGTGAGATGGAGTCCTGAGGTTGGAAAGGGAAATCCTTTCTTAGTGAGCCTCTAGGGACCAAGATATGTACAAAATTTCCAGTCAATTGGATGTATAGTTTTGGAGAAATAGTGATGAGTTGTAAATGGTTTATATATATATATATATAGATTAAAAGAAAGGCTTTAAAAACATTACATCTTTTGCTTAATAGTAAATTTGAGAATTAGTGATGAGTGAATGAATGATTCAGGCTCTCTTTTTTTATATTATATTAGTTAAACTCGGCCATGCTTTGCTGTGGCTTAGTCTGGTATTAACTATTTTTTACTTTAGTTTTTAGAAAAGTAAAGTTGTTTTTAAAGATGACAACCATCTGTGAGACTAATAAACCTACAGGATATGAATTGGATACCTGCAGATATAAACCTACAATATGCAGATAAATCTGCTGTTCACAATAGCACTTTTATAGCACCCTCATTTATTTTAATTTGTGAAGTGTAGGTAGGTCAGAAAATGCTTGAAATATCCTGTTTCAGTTTGTTTAGTGTACAAAAACATATAGAAGTTAGGTTTATATACAAATTGTTCAAAAAAAATCCTTAAAGATTTCGAGATATGGTTACTTATACAAACACTAAGGGAAAAGTTCCTATAAACATATGTCCTACAACACTTAGTTTTATGTCTGACTGTCTGAATTTTGTTTTTATCATATCTTCATAACCTATCAAGATATTATCTTCAAACCTGTTAGATGTTTGAGGAATAATAAGATCTAATTCAGTAGAGTATCAAGTTCCTACTTTGTACCATTTCAAAATGGTGGCTGTTTTTAGTATTCGAAGCTTGATATATTAAAAAGTATATTTTTTTAAAAAACTACAGAATACACAAAAACTGCAAAATTTAATTTCTTAAATGGTGATACAAAGCTTGTTAAGATCAGATCATTAATAACTAACAAGTTGTAATTTTTATAATTCAGTACATGCTAATTGGATAAAATTGCCATAACATTAGCAGCTCTCAGATGTAATCATACATATACTGTATCGTTTTTGTTAGCTACCATTTAATCATTTTTTTGAAAGCTTTGATATAAAAAAAAAATTAAAGTTTGTCTTATTTTACCAGGCGAAGTTCAGGCTAAGAAGCCCTCTCTAACACTTAACCTGGGGACCAACGGCTTTACGTGAATTACGAACCACGGAAGCGGCAGGGCAAAAACTGTTGGTCATATAGGGAATCGAACCCGGACCGATGTCGTCTTCGCCTTAGCTACGGCCGCTCCAAATAGCTCCAAAATTATTATATATATTTGGATTAAGATCGAAAAGTCATGCAAATAATTTGGATTGCAAGTAATTATTTTATATAATATAAAATAAAAGTGATCTCCTGTCACAAAGCTAAATCTAATCCATCGAGCCATTTATGACCTGCCTCACTTATTCTGTTTATGCTGGCCAATCCCTCCGTAAAATAGTGCAGGGGACACTCTGTAACTATGTGATCCATTGTTTGGATAGACTCCCAGACAAAAACTGTTTGTTTTGAGATCCATAATTTTTTAGTTTGGATAGACTCCCCACAATCACATAACTAATCTAGTGTCAATCCCCATTTATACTTCCAGTAGTTACATCTACCCACGTCAGATGTAATCATAATTCACTGTTACATACTCTTAGGTTAGGTTAAAGGGCACTAGGCAAGGAATTAGTATATTGGAAAGATAGGACATCAGCAAACTTATCTTAGAAGACAAGTTCATTAACATCAGAGTAGTAGTAACATACACAAAATAAACACATAATCACACAAATTTTCAATGCCACTGGCACTTTCTTCAGGTGAGTAGATAGAGAGAGAGAGACTACTTGGATTCCACTATTGCTGGGTAGGTGGCAGGGGTGAGGGTTGCACATCCATAGAGCAACACTCAGGAATTGATGCAGTTTTTTCAGTTGGTATATATATGAAATTTGCTGTTGGGGAAGGGGTTGAGGGGAACTGGTCTATCTTGTGTTCAGATTAGGTGGGTTACAGGATTTTGTTATCCATTGGTGTGCTAATTCCGTGCTTCGGAGTTGGGAACTATTGGCATGGGAAGGAAGGGGTCTGATTACTTTAGTGGTGTAACACTGATCAAAAATTTTTTTATGGAGAAGAGCATGGGTAGAGACAGGTTTTTCAGGATTTTGGACTTTGCAATCTTGTCTGTAGCCATTTATGCGTTTTCAAAGGATTCCTGTTATATTGGGCAGGACAGTGCTGGCACTGGAGTTGATAAATTAGATTGTTGGAATCACAGGAGTGGTTTCCAGGTATCTTGTAGATTAAGGAGGGAGTGGAGCTGGTAAAAGATACATGTAACCATCTAATGTTACATACTTTGGTTCTTTACAAATTTAATTCTGTCAATTTCACTAATAGTTATGTCTTTGATTTCATATAAAGTACCAGATATTTTATTACTCATAAAAAATATATATTTATTTATACCCTGGTAAAGAAACCAAAAAAAGAATATAAAAATGATAAACAAATCTATTAAAAGAATGAGAACTATGTGGCAGACTACCATGGCTGAATGGTGAGATAGGAGGGATCTTCAAGTTTGCCAACAAGCTGTGGTGTCATGAACAGTTATTATGTTATTCAGCTGAGACCAATATTGATTCTGGTAATGCCAGAGTTGTCACAATTAATTGTTAATTACACACATCTACCCTCTTCTACATTTCAGTGAGCAGTGCAACCCAGTTTGAAAAGCATGCATTTTAACCCTTTTGAGACCGGCCTATAATACAACAAGTAAGCCAGGAAGACGTTTTTCAGTGTTTTGGAGAGTGTCAGGAAAATGGCAATATTTTATAAATCATAAGTCCAATTCCATTAACTTTTTTTATTTGATAGAATATAAAATTGGCTTTTAGAATTTGTTACTTTTGTATGAAAATGAGTAACTAGAATTTTACTTTCTGTACTTAGAAAAAAATGAAAATTTGGAAAATCTAACATTCTACCCATTCCTAGACATTAAAAAAAATATTGAGAAGTAAACACACCTTTCTTTTTATAGATACTATATTTTTGTACAAGTACTTTGCAGAAGGTTCACAGTTAGGAACTAGAGTCATTTATTCTTGATTTGAACAAAACCCCAAAAACAAACTTCTCAGGCAAAGCATGCATCATCTTACTAAACTCTAAAACATCTTACTAAACATGCAAGATGAAAGAGAATATGTTCCTAACAGAGTACTTAAAACCAATATATGTTTGCTTTACTAGAATGAGCTAACAGTTCATAAAAAGACTTACCTATTACTTTCATAATAAAAAGGAATTATAAAAATAATCATTTATTGTACATAAAATAACCAAAAACTAATTACAAACACAAGAAACACGATGTAAACATAAAAAAAGCACTGTTTACAACATAAACCAGCATTACTTACTGCCTGTTTGATTACTGCCGATCAGCTGTCATTTGTGTATAGAGGTAGCAGAGATAATAATAATTCATACGAACTGTTAGCAATGTATTATGACAATGTCAATTATATTTCGTTACTTTAGTTATCTATAAACAGTATTCTGTGGAAATCCGATAGAAAAATAAAGTAAATAAGACATAAAACAAAATTGTATAGCTTCCAATAGATCGGAAGTTGGCTGTTCTTGCAAGTATTACGAACTTCCGATGTATCAGAAGTTGGTCTCAAAAGGGTTAAAATATTGTAGATGCTTTGGATTATTGTGGTACTGATCTATGATTATCACTGCTCATCAGATAAACTTAGACCTTCTAGCTGTTATATTACAGCAAAATGGTTTTAACACAACACTCTTTTTTAGTTTTTTAAAGAAAGCAATTAGAAACAAGTGCTTAACTGAAAAATGTTTGTTTTGACTAAGATTTCAGATACACCCATATGTGTAATATCCATATATTTTGTTCAGAAACTGTCTATTCTCCAGTTTAATACAAGCATAAAATGTTTTCAGATATGAGCTGGTCGATGCAGTGCAACTAATTGCTTCTGAACTAAACTCAGATTCCGACACAGAACTCTTGAGCATGTGTGCCCACTTCTTCCTAGAGAAATTGCACTTTGAGAAGGCAGTTCGGCTATTAGCAATTGCTCGAAAGGTACATTAAATTAGGCTTTTCTTCATTGGAATCACGAAATTTTATTGTTGAAGAAGAATGAATTCGTGGCAACAAATAACTGAGGTATAAATAGTATTTAGATTGTTAAACACTTTGGTGCGGCCATTCCCTTTCGGGAATGGCACTGGACTCCATTCGGACGCTACCGTACCCTATCGAGATGCTAGTTGTTTGATTTGCAATAACTTGAGTGTTAAATTAGCGTCTGCTGGGGAAACTTTGTTTTTGTGCATAGTGTGGTCAGTGCGATCTAAATACTTAAAATTTGTGTCAGTTTTATTTAGTTGGTATTGTGTAGTAGTGTAATCATATACGTAATTAGTGAAACATATACTTAGTATTATAGGTATGTATTTTTTTAATTATAAATAATGGCTGGACCTTCAAATAATTATTTGAGAACGTTTTGGAAGAACAATACAATGTACAGTCAGACTTCAGTCAAAGTGTAAATGATATGGATGAGAGCGAAATTGACATGGCTGAATTAGACGTTGATGACAATACCAAAAGTAGCTATGTGGCATGGGACAGCTTTTCAGTATTATCAAATCAAAAAATCGCTTTGTTCCAGTTCAATTACACACAACAACAAAAAATACAAAATTACTAAAGAATTTCTCTTGCATAGACTACTGGTCTGTTTGCAAGAGAGAGCTCCTCCAAGGCTCGTGTAATATTTATTTCTAACTTTGGTATTCTAGAGATATTTACATAAAAAAAAGTTATTTCTTAATTATTTTGAATTATTTAATTCTAAGAAAGTAACTTTTACAATAATGAATAGATGTTAAATTATAGACCAACCGTCATCACCAAAATATCCAGGCTAATTAAGAGCTGAAAAATTCTAAATAAAATTAATAATTAATTAATTAATTGATTGTAAAAACCTAAAAGGACTACAAACATTTAGATGACTATGCTTCAATTTATATGAGAGAAAATTGGTAATTTTGAAAAGTCAGTTAGGCAATCCGGTATGTGCTTAACAATAATTTAGAAAGTCAAGTATATTGGGATTGAAGTAAGTTCTGTACATCATCCACATGAGTTGAAGTAGCCACTCACTGATCGTACGCTTATACACGGCGACACTGGCACCTTCCAAGTCAACAGTTTGCTGTAGTACATTTTTATATAGATAATGCACAAGATAAAAAGGATTAGAGTGATCCTATCAATTAATCAGTCGTGGAATTTGATATCCGAAGCCAGTTCTATTTCTTGTTGCATAGTTAGTTAGTTAGTTAGTTAGTTAGTTGATATGGGGATATGCAGTTGGTCCAGCCAACCCTTGCAACGAAGCCTAAGGCTTTTTGTGCCAATCCCGGTGCCTAATCGTCGTATAGCTGGCAATCCTTGACCAGGTCAAGGAGCTTCTTCACTAGATTAGTAATTTCCAACTGTCCCAGAGGTGAGCCTTCAAAAAGTGCTCTTCTCCTGGCACCAAGGGCCTCACACTCCAGGACAATGTGTTCTGCCGACTCTTCGTCCTCCCCACAGAGGCGACAGATGGGATCCTCCGTTAAAGAGTCCCACTGTTCTTAGATGCCTCCGGAATTTGCCGTGACCAGTGATGAGTCCCACCACCAGCTTAACGTGCGGTTTACTCAACCCATGTTGCATAGTTATGTTTCAAACCAAAAAAAATATCATTCTTATTGTTTCCAACGTATACAAGAAAATTTTTTACAAAGAGCTTTCTAATGTTTAAAACAGAAAATTCAATATTTAATAATCTTGTAGGATAACGTTGATTTTTTTTAGAATGATTTTAATTATTCTCCTCATGCCACGGCCAGGGGCTCCAGGACTGCTAATGAGGCTCCACCCCAGACCAGTATACCATACTGCAAGAGAGACTGAACATAGGCATAATAGACATTTCGGCGCTGGTCCGAAGTCAGAACCTCACTTAGTTGGGTAAAAGCATACGTTAACTTCCCAATTCGTTGCTTGATATACTGAACGTGTGGAACCCAGCTGAGCTTGTGGTCTATAACAACACCTAAATACTTATGGTGGTCCACACGCCCAATAATGCCACAACTGCAGGCAGCAGACCTCGTATTTATTTATTTATTATTTATTTATTTATTAATACATTTATTTTTACAGCGTTGGCCTCACCAAGTTTGGTGTAACTTGTCGGTGAGGTCCATTATAACATTTAATAAATATTTCTATTTAAAAATTATCAAAGTAACTGTGGTGGTTTAGGGCGGCACTACAATGTTATAACTGGTTTGGCAGTACAATGAAAGAGAAAGTTGGGACGTGCCGGCCCCAGATGCACTGTCAAATTGAAATGAACAATTGAATTTTTCATGCAACAGACAGGTTTATATTTTGGAATCCTGCCTATTTTCTTTCTTGATTTTAATGTCAGTTGTTCATCATCAGCCTACTAACAAACTTCGCAAGTTTGTTCGTTTACAAGTTACATGACGCACGATCTGTGGCCGACACTGCACATCACACAACCTGTTGTCTTTCCAATTTAATATCTTACAATACAATTAACACTAAATTTACTATATTACATTTTGAATACCTACTATACACATAAATTAAATTCAAAATCACATGTTACATTAAAATATGTTCGTTTAGAGTATTAGTGTAAGTGCAGTGCATAAGTGTCCTGAAGCTGGAATCATTGAAGTTCTAGGATTACAAGTACAGGTAATTGTTTTCATTTCCAGTTCTGAAGTATGTAAGCCATAAAAACACAGCTCTCTTAAACTCTGCATAGTTAGATATGTTTTCTATTTCTTCAGGTAATAAATTATAAAGATAAGGAATAATGAACTCTGGGAGTCTTAGCCCATAGTTTGTTCTGGGGAATGATGTAACATATTTTTTAATATGTCGAGTTTCAAAACTCCTGTTGTTAGGTGTTTTAAATTTACTATTTTTAAAGTGATCTAATATAATTTTTAATTCATACATACCTTTCGGTGTCAATTGTCCCATGAAACTGAATTCATTTAAATTTATATTGCCATTTACATACTGAATATCGTCACCATATAGAGTTCGCAAACATTTCTTTTGCAGATTTATTATCTGGTTTAAATGGCTCTTTGCTGATGTCCCCCATACTGATATTCCATATCTCAACAATGATTCGAAAAAAGCCTTATATATTGTATTCTTAACCAGATATGTTGCTTTATTTTTCAGTCTATACATTCTCGCAGTGCATGGCACAAGTTTTTTATGTAGTGACACTATATGTTCTTTCCACGTCAGTTTATTGTCTACCACTAATCCCAAATATTTGGTAACGTTTACTACTTTAATATCTTCACATTGACACTGCTCCTCCCCATGTAAACAATTACAGTTATGAAGTTTAATATTGATTTCTTTTTCAATCTTAATATTTTTTTGATGTATATGCATTAAATTAGTTTTCTGGCTATTTATAATCAATCCATTATCATGAGCCCTTTTAGTGAAAACTTTAAAATCTCTCTGTAGCTTTTCCTTTGCTAGATGTAAATACCTATCTGTTGCTAGGATAAGCACATCATCTGCAAAAGCCCATATGTGGCTTTCATGTATCCTGTTTAACACATCATTCATATAAATTATAAACAGGACAGGCCCTAACTGACTTCCTTGTGGAACACCATATTTAATATATTTTTCGTCACTTGTAGTGTTTAATGCTTTAACGGCAAGTTTTCTACCACTAAGATAGCTCTTGAACCATCTTATTCTTAAATAGGGGCCCCTCACTCCTATCTTGCTCAACGCCATAATTATACAGTTACGTTCCACTTTGTCAAACGCCTTTGAAAAATCAATAAATAAGGCCAGACCATGCTCTTTGTTATTCATAATTCTATTAGCTACATTTGAAAATTCCTGTAATGCCATTTCTGTACTGCAATTCTTTCTAAATCCATATTGTTTATCATTAAGTATATCATTTTCTGTTAAATATTTATTTAGACAGTCTAATACATATCTCTCGATTATTTTATCTAAAGAAGTCAAAATTGCAATTGGACGATAATTCTGGTATTCCTTCTTACTTTTGCTTTTATAAATTGGTCTTATCAGTGACTTTTTTAAGCAGTTAGGGAATTGTCCTTGTGAAATTGATTCATTCACCAGTTTGCTTAGAGGTTCGCTGATTTCATCTACTATCTCCCTCATATCCTCCATTTGTATCCCATCGTCACCAGATTTGTTAGTTTTCATTTTAAGTATTATTGATTTCATCTTATTTTGTGTTATCTTTGGTATATACAAATTATATATCGGTTCATTATTATATTCATACGCTTCATCATACCTGTCTTGTTCTAACGTTTTGCGTACACAATCATGCTTTAAGCATTCTATACCTTCAATAAAGAATTGAGCAAAGCCATTTACAATTTCATCTTTCTTCATCGATTTCCCCAAAGCAGTTTCAATTGTTGAATCAATACTGTTTTTGTATCCTCTACCTAGTAAACAGTTAATATTCTCCCATAATTTTCTCATGTTATTGCTATTTTTTTCAAAACATTGTTGGTAGTATCGATTTTTCCTTCTCTTTATATAATTGTCACCACAAGAATGAAATTGTAGGGTTTTCAAACCTGGGCCTATGTGATTTAGTAAATAAATTGGGAGGCATTTTGATTTTTTACATTGACAGTAAGAATATTTTTGACTAACCCCCTTTTAATTTTTATCAAATCTTCCGACGCCTGGCAGTATACCTCCTCCCATGTAACACCTACCGTAACAACAGCGGTGTCATCAGCAAACAAACTTTTAATATTTACTTTTGAAAGAATACTAATATAAATGAGGAAAAGGGTTGGTCTAAGAGTACTACCCTGAATTACTCCAAATTCAACTGAAGATGGGTCACTATATATACCTTTAATGTGAACTCTTTGTTCCATCCTATTGAAGTAACTTCTAAACCAATTTAAACTGTTATTTTGTATCCCAACATATTTTAATTTTGTAAGTAACTTCTCTCTGTCCAAAAAATCAATTGTCTTAGCAAGATCTAAAAATGTAATTAATATTTTATTTGAACTTTCTTTTCCAAAATTTTAAATAAATAATTAATTTAGAAATATCAAACAGTGCATCTGAGGTATTTTTGTGCCTACTCAACCCATACTGCACATTTGTTATTATTTCATTCTGATTTAGATAATTCTTTAGTTGATGATTAACACATTTCTCAATTATTTTAGAAACCATTGTTAGAATAGATATCGGTCTGAAGTTGCTCATTACAGATTTTGATCCTGATTTCAAAATAGGAAGAACTTTGGCAATTTTTAATGCGTTTGGGAACTCACCAGATCTAATACTTAAATTGACAATGTGCAATAAAGGTTCAATCAGTACTTCAATATCGTCTTTAATAAAATTAGTTGGAATATCATCCCAACCAGGTGCTGAGTGACCTTTTAAATTTAGTATAGTCTCGAATAGTTGTCTCAGTGTAGTATAGCCTTGTCGAGTATCAGGTCTCATTACAAAAACAAAGTCCACGGCATGAGTGACATCTTCATTGCCTACAGACCCATTTTGGGCGAATGCACCAGCCAGCCATGCTCCCACAGAGGAGAAATAATCGTTAAAAATATCACAGATTTCTTTAATCTTAAATGGAGAGGTAGTGTCGCCGTGCTCGCAATAAGCCACAATAAACTTTTTAAAATTACATGTAAATAGTGCACAGACAATTTAAATTTGTGTATGTGTTTTTTATAACGTTTTGAGGTGTGAAATTTCACAAAACCTGCCCTACACGCTGCCGTACTCGAAATTACTTAGAACCTGGGTTAAGAATGATGATTATGCCAGCTGCAGCGAAAGTTTGTATATTATTATCAACTGTATAAAATAGTTTGCCTATTATTATCAACAATTTTATAAAATGGTTGTCATTGTTTTGTTTTCAACTAAGTGTTAAATTTTATTGAAATATTAAAGAAGTTTCAAACGTAACTAAAAACACTGCTAAAACTCAATAATTACCATGGTTAATCATTGTTTAAAGTGCCTAAATAATTTACAAGATTATTACAATGAATGATTATTACCGATATCATTTGATAAGTCTAGCTCTCAAGTGACTTGAGTTAATAACACTGGAAGGGGCTTTGTATGTTCCAGTATGGAGAAGCCATTGATCTTTGTGCAGAGCACAGTGTACACCTGTCAGACGAGTTAGCAGATATCTTGAGCCCCCCTCCCGGATACCCTAGCCGTAATGAACTGTTGGATCAGCTGGCAGAGTGTGCTCTCTCTCAAGCTAATTATCACTTGGCCACAAAAAAATATACTCAGGCTGGCAAAAAGGTATGAACAGGTTTATCAAGCATAATCTATTAATATAACAGGAGATATTTTTAACTAATTCTCTGTGGCTGGTCAGGCAGCCATTTTGGTATTGTGCATACAACAATATTATGTGTTTACTGAACAAAAAAACTTCATGTAAGTCTTTTTACAAATTAAAGTTAACTCTTTTGCACCTACAATACAATTAGTTGGACCTTCAGAAACGGCATGAAAAGCTCAATTAGCTGTTTGCAGTATGAGGTTAAGTGGTAGAGAGGACTTTTCATCCCTGACTTTGCCCCTTGAAGAAGAAATAAAGTTTGTTTTTCAGTTCACTCATTTTCATAATATGTTCCAAAAGTCCAGTGTCTGGTTTTTTGATGTTTGGAAAATAAATATTTAGATATGTTATAAAATCAAAATATTATACATGGAAAAGGATATTATATAAAAAATTGTCTATCAAGAAAATTGGTTTATTAGTTTTAGATATGGGTTGGTTTCTAAAGTTGGTTCTCGGTTCTATAGGTTATTGATAAAAGAGCCGGAACCGAGAACTGATGGAAAAATGTTGGTTCTTCGGTTCCGGTTCCAAAAAGTAAAGGGGGTGACAGCTTTCATATCAGGAATGTTTCAGGAGGGAAAAGTGCTGATAAACAGAACAATAAAAGGACAATATCTGACCTTAAGATAAACAAAGTATCCACCCTAGTTGGCCCACTTCCACTTTGTTATCATCACGTGAAAAGAGACAGAAAATATTATAAGTATTCTGAATTCCAAAGGCATTGAAGGGACCAATCCTTTCTGCCTCAGCCCCATCCTTGTTTACTGTGACCCTTTCTTATCACTTCCTGCCTGTAACAACACCTGATGGCAACATTCCACTCTGTTTATAACTCATATATATTATGGACATGATTATGCTTATAATTTTATTGTGTATAATAATGAAAAGGTTTTTATTGTGAGTTTGCAAAACATTGCATTTCAAAAAAAGGCTAGGAAATTGCATTCAAGAATATATTTTAAGATTATATTCTGTCAGCACAAGACAACATGAGTCTTGATGAGTTGGATTATTATTATTCTTTTTTAGATTTTATCAATAGCTACATTTTAATTTTACAAAGTTTTAGGATTTATGTTTTCAGTTTTATCAGACCTTTTCAACAGCAGTGGATCTAACTTCAAGAGACATTTTCTGAGAAGTTAGCTGACAATTTAGTGATTTGAGGCTGCAGTTAGTATCCCCCAGCACTTTTGTTATTTTGCATGTAGTCTTTAGTATTCTTTGTTGTTATTTGTTATATTTCATATCTTACTGTAATCATCATTATTATCATAAAATTTAGTTAAATCATATATTGCTATTATTGTTGTTTTTTTTTCAAATTCTATACTTGTTAACTTTTCTGGTTATTCACTGTGTTGTTATTGTTCGCTCTTAACACATTGACTGCGGTACAAACTTGGCTAAAACCTACCCCGGTGGCTAAGTTATGATATTTACAAAAAAGACTTACCTTTAGACATAACAATTCAGGATTCATAGTTGAACATCGATTTCTGGAAGGATATGGGTTGAATTGTCCATGTCGGATCCATCGGTCGCCGGCGACCGGGCCGCCACCCGCGAATGCCTCTGTGCATAAGCTGACATTGTCAGTTCTCCTCAAGCTGCCACTGTTAGATGTTATGTCGAATAAACATATTTCACTAAACTAACACTTAATTTTTATTTAATTATATACACTCCCACCAGTCTCCTTTTCTTGTTTTTATCCATGAAATTCATTGAAGCACTGGCCTAAGCAAAGACCAGGCTTGTCAGGACATGTCTCACAGTAGTACGTAGTTTTTTTATCTTTTTTGTTTTTCCAACATATTCTACAGGTTTTTCTCCTGAGTCTGTTGTGGTGATCCCGTTCAGTGCTAACAGCTATTTTATGTACACTATTTCGAAGCCTTTTTTGGGCTGGAGTGTCAAGGGGAGGCAAGAGCGCTCTGATCACTTCTAATCTGAAGTCGTACAATCTTTGTTATTTGGTATTTGTTATGCAAATTGTAGGCATTGAGCAAAATCATTTGGAAAACGTGTATACCACCGTAGGTTTTCCTTACACGAGGGTAGTAGGATAGCATTTGATCGGCTCGATCTATACCACACATGTAGCAGTTGTATTGCATGATCAGTAGGGGTTTCCTTTTTACTTCATTCCTTTTATCATGGAAATCTATCATTTCATTTTCATATTGAGTTGAAATGTAGAACACAAACTTGTCCTTCCACTTCCCAATCATTACACTTTCGCCATATCTGGCTACTGTTTCACCTTTTTTGAGAATGGTAGCCTTGATGTCTTGTGGTATATGCTTTCAATCTAATCCTAGTGTGCCAGTGCAGTAGGTGTTTTTCGCTAATAGTTTTGCAGCCAAGGTGTAGCTATTATAAAAGTTATCCATAAAAACTTAGTGGCCATTGTTTAACTTTTCTTTTAGTAAGTGTAAAACAATTTTGTCTATATGGCCTTGGCCACCTACAAGTGCATCTGTTGACCCAGCATATACGTGAAATTTTAAAATCAATCCAGAGTGCTGTCAGGTTGTAGAGTTTCACGCCATATTTATGTCTTTTTCCCTTTATATATTGGCGGAAATGTAGTCTACCACATTCAAAAACAAAATGTGAAACAAATAACTTGCCTGGTCATTGGCTACCGGTACCGCCACCCGCCCGAAACTAAAACCAATACGACTAATATTACGCCAATGTATCTACCAAGTGGCTACGCAAGAATCAACCACACCGCATGAGTGGCTGAACCACACTGAATACATTGAAACGAATGCGCCTCCCCCCCACACCGGCAACCAGCACGCTTTCGCCCGGTCGCTGGCGACCGGGCTGCATCCAAGGTGTTAATCACACTCATGTGCACTAGTGCTATTTATTCAAGAGTTGTTACTTAAATTGTTCACCATTTTACAAATAAGTTAGTATTTATGTATATCATTGTTGATTTGTAATATTATCTATTATTTTGTATTATTTGTAAAACATTGTCACTCATTGTTATTTTACTCACTGTTATATTTTCAGGAACTTGAACTTTGTTAATTATGATATGTAATGTGACTTTGCCGTTGGAGGTAATAAATAAATAAATTTCACAGACTTGACTAATATTTACTCAAAAATAGTATTATTTGTTACATTTGAAACAAAATATATATTTCTTTAAAACATCTATTGTATTATTGGCAGTTTTTCTATGAATGAGAGTAGCATTTAAATTTTCTAAATTCAATGTTATCGCCAATTAAGAAAAGCTCTTCTAATTCTTAACCCATTGGCCTATTTTCACGGAACCGTTCCGTGATGGCTGATCTGGGCTCAAAATTGCTATCATGGAACTGTTCCATGTTGGTAACAATGCCTTTGAACATTAAAGAAAATAAACTATTTTAATGTTCATTTAAATATTAAATTTAAATAAAAATTAATTTACTTATAAAAACCTAGTAAAAACAATTAGTGAAGACCGAAATACTGTAAAAAATATATTAGCTACCACTTGATCGTTTTATAACCTAAAAATAAATAGCAAATCGGCAATGTTGTGTGCCAAACTACGATGTTTGCGAGCTAAACAATGATGTGTATGATAATAATAACCAACTTATTATTACTCTATGTGCTTCAATATTGCTTTCTGTTCTTTGTCAGCTTTTTAACAATCAGCTGGCTTGTTTTACAGTTAGTTTGTGATTATAAACATAAGCAGACGAGTTCAAATGTTATGTTATTAGTCATGGTGGGATCATGACTAAAGGATTACCATTAGTGTGAGTTTCTATTTTTATTATATTTTTATAATATAAATTGTTTGCTTTATAATTTTCAAATTCTTAAATTCTACATATTTATTAATATAAATATAGTATAAATTGAACTCCCACTCATGTTTTATCTTCTTTTAGTTCAAGGTAAACTTTGTTTTGTATTTTTGGCTAAAGTAAATAAATGTGTGTGATGATTTAAAAATATTATTTATAAAATATAATATTTTCTTGTAGAGAATTAAACTGTCAAAAAAACTACAGCAACTCAATTATGATTTTTAATTGTTTACATATACACTTTTTATTTATATATTTGTTTTGTTATAACTATTTTTGTATAAATAAACTATATATTTTTGAAGACTGTTTTAATATAAAATAAAATATAAGAATTTTTGCTCTAGTTTGAAAATTGTATTTTTTATGATTTTTTTACCAATTGCTAGCATTTTCCTTGATTTTAATAGGATGAATAACTACTGACCTATTAAATTAAGTTGTGATTATTTCATTCAACTGTGTTAATTTGTGTTTTAACAGTTTTATTACTAAACCAGACAAAAAGGGCTGACTATTTTTTTTCTATTCTAAAAGTTTTGTAATTTCCTCCTGGAAAATAACTCTTTAATATTGTATACTAATTTGAGCGTTACATTATGTACAATTTAGCAAAATTGTATACATTAAAAACAAACTGTATAGATATTCTTTGTGGAAAAATGTAAAGAATCATACCCTGAAAATAAATAATAAAATGTTACCAATTTTCTAGTTTTTGGAATATGTAATTTTGTAGATTTATAGGGTGCATTATGCTTCGGTGAAATCCCCAAAATACTATGCACTGATCTTTATTGAGAAAATAACCTAGTTTAGTCAAAATATTATCCTGTCTTAATCCAGATTACTTGTTGATTCACTGCGTAAAGGTATTAGAAAGTTTTCAGAGACATACTCAAAAAGTACTCAGAACCAGGAACCGATTTTAGTAAAGACTCGAACTGAAACCGAACCGAAACCGACCGGAAAAAATAGAACCAACCCATTACTAATTAGTTTATCATAATATACTATTTGTATTATTTGGTTATCTTTGCATAGCTTGATCAGTTAATGTTTTGTTTAGTCTTGAGTTATATGATTAATTAAAGATCTAATTTTGACTAAGTTATGTTACAAAAGATATAAACTATACTAAAACAGGTTTATCACATTCACAATTGACTTTTTTAAAGGAAATTATTGCAGAAATCAAGCGTGTACCATTAATTCATTGGTTTTGTCTATTTCTATGTATATATAATATATATATATATATATATATATATATATATATATATATATGTTTTTTTGTATGTAATTCATTCCCTCCTAGACAGTTTAGTCTTTATTACAATTTTCTTTTTGAAGGGAAATACTGTTCTTTTGTCTATAAAAAAAGATTGTACATGGATTGGAGGGTGTCTTTACTTGTATTTTTAATTGTAGTTGTAATTTAAGCCATTTTTCTTGTTGTGCTTTGTTAAAATGGTCTGTATCATTAGAAGTTTATAAATGTTCTTCATCTAGTCTTTGCCATGGGTTTTCAAACCCAATTCCACCTGATTTCAGATACAGTCATGATGCGTTTTGATAGTTCCATAATTAAAATTACCCCAGGAAGTAACCAATCAGAGATCTATGTCATTGGTGCAACTAATTTTTCAGATTCTTGAGCAACTAGGTTAAAATTTATTCTGGACCACAGAGAAAGTCAGTGTCTGGATGACTTAAAACAAAGACATACCTGTTCCTTATCATACTCATTAAAAATAAACTGTTACAACCAGTTAGACTTTTTGAGTTTGGAAAAATAACTCTAAAAGAGCAGTATATTCAAACTGTAGCTCTCCGAGAGACAATAATCTTAATATATAAAAATGAGTACTTGAAATTCGTTGCTATTCCATTACTTGACAACGTATTAACAGATTTACTTAATCTTTTTTTAAGTTTCCTAGTTGTTTGTAGAATATTCTTCAGGAAAGAAAAATAAAAAAAATTCACGAGGATATTGAAAAATGTTGGTAAAGAAAATAAATCTCGAAGCCTTATAAAACACAAGTACCCTAAATATGTGTTAAAGTTGTATTGGGTGATTTCAATACTTAGCATGGCAAACATAAAATATTTAGATAAACTAATGAAAAATTCCCTGCACACAAATGGAAAAACCAAAACGTTTATAGAATTTTTGAAATTTAAAAAAACTTTAATCCTATAACTATTTTAATGGATTTAAACAGGAAAAGGTATCTTCCAAACTCAAAATGTATACCATGAGGAATTTAAAATTGATCATATAACTTGATAACTGCAAAGAAATTCTTAATGTACAAGTCCAAAAAGAAATTAACTTTGTCTCATACTAACTTACCAAAATAAAAACTAAAATCCCATAAAACTTTTTAAATAAACCCCGAATTTGCAAAGAATATCACACCAATCACACTACATCTTCAACAAATTAGCTAAAACTAAATATTACGTTTAACCCATATTAAATCTCACGTACACGCATTTCAAACTGTGAAAAACATACACAATCATAACACTAGACATCAAGAACACTAATTTTTAACAAGCTGCAGACTATCTAAATCTCTATAATCAAATTGTGACCAAATTGGAGTACGACTTTTCAACTTATTGGAGATGGAACTGTATTCAATAGAAGAATTTACTGAAAAAATTAAAAAAAATGAATATATCATTTCCCTAAATAAGATCTGATTCTTTAATAAGAATCAATTTCCAGAAAATTATAAGAATCTATTTACTAAGAAAAAGAGAATTGGTTCTATACATCTAACTTATACTATATAAATTATACAAAACTTTATTATATATAAGTATTTTTTTAATGTCTCTGCAATTTACTTGTACAAAGACAATAAAATGTTATTTATTTATTGAAACAGCTAAAAACTAATCCATTAAAAAAAAGACAGAAGTATTCATAGTGAAACAATGACTGTGCAGTTGACTTGTCAATCTGAAGTCTTACCCACTTAGCAGCCATGTATGCCGAACTTAAGTGATTCAAACTAACTAAATAAAACAAAGTTGTTCTCAAAGTCAAATATTTTTCCTAATTTATTATTTTTCAGGTGAAAGCTATGAAGGCTCTGCTAAAATCTGGTGACACAGAAAAAATCATTTTCTTTGCCACCGTTTCTCGACAACAGGAGATATATGTGATGGCAGCCAACTATCTTCAGTCCTTGGACTGGCAAGCAGAACCTGAACTGCTAAAAAGCATCATCACTTTTTACACAAAGGGCAAGGCGCCCCACCTCCTGGCAAACTTCTATATTGCATGTGCTCAGGCATGTAACTAGTACTATAAGATAAGAATGTATTGTGTACAAAGGATTTACAAATATTGAAAACTCATAGTAGCAATTTCTTAGTGAAATAGATTTGCATTTCATATAAATCTGAATATTTTGCAAGTACCAAAACATTTAAATTATTGATTGAATACACAAGATTAAGCGAGTGTTCCATCAGAAGTAACTCAAAATATATCACATGGGGCCTAAGTAAATAAAAATTACTTCAAGCTTTAACAAATGAAGCTTTAACAAATAAAGCTTGTAGTAATGTCTCTCTTGATTTTAAGTCTCACTTCAAGAGAGACTTAAAATCAACAACATCTACTTTTCCCGAGCAGTTTTTTTTTTTTTTATTCTTAACCACTCTGTCACTTAGGAGGAAGAATGGTGATCGATTCCTGCAAATTCGCAGTTGTTCATAGCACTGGCAGTTTAAGTTGTGAGTGATAGCTGTCAAACTGCCTGATTTTGGTTTTAACCCTTTGAGTGCCAGGTCATTTTTCATTTTGCTATGCTAAAAGTGCCGGGGTATTTTCCATATGAGTATGCATAAAGTGCCAGGCCTAATTTGCATTTTTTGTAAGAGTTCGCTAAAACTATTATTTCTCAAGTATTTATGAACCAAATTACTTATTTCTTTTTTTGTTATAACCATCAAAGAATGCTTTAAATGGAAATGTTACATTAGACAACATTATGTGTAATTAAAAACTATTTATAACATAAAAAACTACTTACGAAAAATATTTTTTTTCAAATTTCCAAGTTTGAGCATCATCTTTGATTTTAAAAAAATTCCATAGGCATAACTAGTAAGCAGGGTGTCAAAGTATATATGTTTATGAACAAAATAAAAAAAAACACTGAAATTCACTGAAAAATAAAAAAGTTATTGCCGTTCTTTAAAAAAACTGTAAAACTTACAAATTCACACTTTTTGTGTCCTGTAGGCATTCAGAGAATATTATTTCTAAAAATAGCATACATGAATAAAAACACTTTCTTTTATAAAGTTTATGAACCTAATACATGTTGAGGTCTAAGAAAATATAAAATGTTCCCTTTATTTACAATATCTACACATTATATTTTATATATATGCCTAACCGGATGTTTAGCAGGAGTGGAGTGGGTAGCATAAAGGATGCACTCCTTTCTGACATTTCTTACAGATAAATGTGCTTTTCTTTCTTTTTCCACAAATAACTAACAACTTTAAAACTAACAAATAAAAGAATAAGAGTGATATTTATACTGTTTACACAAGAACACAAACGCCGACTGAGCAATATAAACAAAGCCAGTCAGCTGACTCAGTGACGCAAGAGCAACTTGATTTTCGTCAACAGAGCTACTGCATAGAATATCAAATAATATTCGAACATTATTTTTTTCGATATAAATACATCTTTATCTTTGCAACGGACTCAGAATGCAATGATTTAGATAATATATAATGATAGCATAAATCGAAAACGAAATGTCCGTATATACGGACGTTGGCACTTCTCGCATAAATTGCTGACGTCCGTATATACGGACGTTGGCATTTCTCGCATAACTCGCCGACGTCCGTATATACGGACGTTGGCACTAAAGGGGTTAAATGCAGTAAGAACTGAGTCTTTTTGATGTTATGAGAATGTTTGTTGTGAATAATTAACAATGATGCACTAAACTTGAAACTACAAGCAGTCTTGAACTAACATTGTTTACAATATTGAACCTCTAACATTGATAGATGATATTTTTTTCTCAATTTCTTTTGCTAATGTACCAGAATTGGCTAACAAAATATGATTGTTTTAATTAATGAAATGAAACATAGGATCATTAGAAAAAATATAAACAGAGATGGCAATATTAACCTTAAAATAATAGCTTTATTCGAGTAGTTAGTTGGTATTGGTTTGTATTCAAATGTTAAATAGAATTCATTCTGAGATTAATACATAACGATATTGGCGGCAATATAATTTAAGGCGGAAACACTGTTGATGCCTCAATTTTTCCTTTCAATCCATTTTAGTCCCTCTTTTGTGCAATTCTCTGTCACACATAGTTATTTGTTGTTTTACATATTACTTTTGGAGCACTAGGTCTAACATTTCAGTAAAGGGTAAAAGGAAAGAAAATCAGCATACCTGGTAAGTTGGAGACAAAATTGGGTTAATTATATTTATTTCTTTAGAATAATATAAACAGATTACTATGATTTAACGATGTGTTAACTTATTTTGCATTTCTCATGTAATGGTTACCGTATGAAATTTGTCCTTCCAGCTACTCGTGTCATTGGTATTTTTAAAATCTGTACAAATAAAATAAGAGTTTTGTAATCACATTAGTTAAACAATCTTCATATTTAGTACTTCAGAGAATCTGCAATGAGCCTTAACCCTTTTAAGGCTAGTACATTTTTTGGATGATGTGTGTAAACGGCCAGCTTTTAAATACTACCGTACTTGTGCTTTGAAGGCCAAGTCATTTTCAGCTTTAGATCATTGTTTTTGGTTGAAAAATCTTAGCATACTATAAAACTACTTTCATCACAATTGAATAAATGTTATATCTACGTCTTTGTTAGGCTTTTGGAGAAAACATATTGTTTAGCTATAATTTATTTTTTTAAATAATTATTATAAAAGAAAATAATAATTAAATAATAAAATTTTGAACTTTAAAAAAAGTTTTCTTCTAGTATAATTACTATTAGACATAATTTTTGATCTTTTAGTCACATATTATCATAAAATTAACTTATTTGCAAGCAAAATGCAACAAACTGGAATTGCATATCTTTGATAGAAGTGAAATTATAAAAATTTATGAAATAGTTGAGTGTGTCTAATTTTCCCAAAATTCAAGAAAGGTTCTAATAAAAAATCTTTGCTCACTTCCTTGGAACAGTTATAATACACGATACTAAATGGACTACATAAAGAAACAACTGAAAACAAAATAAATGTACTGGCATATACTTAAATATTGTCCTTTCCAAAACACAAAGTATAAACTCCTTTGTTGCAGTTTTGAACAACTTAATTTGTGTATCTTCACTAACTTATTGTGCTCACATTTAGACTTTACAATAACCATTTAATGCACTATAAATAATAATTACTCTCAAAAATCACTCTAAAACAAAATAATGGCAAATCGACAACAAATGTGACTAGTAGTGAACTGTACAGCTACTAAAGTCACAAAAGCTACTGAAGTCATAAAAAATAAATTCATCGAAATTGAAAAATATTACATGCCAAATTTCATCTAGCTTGTATGTTTAGCCAAACATATCTGCAGTTTAATGGCATTTGGAATAATAGGAAACCAGCAAATTTAAAAAAGTTTTGTCACTGAGGCTATTACGGCTGTTGGCTTTAAAAGGGCTAAATCAACATCTCTCTGTCTATTGTCTATAATACTGAACTTGTTTGTTCATGTTTCATAGTAAAACGAAGGCACTTTTTTATTAAATTTTCTTTCTTGTAACCTTGTGTGAAAAGGCTCTGGTTATTTGCAGATGTGAAAAATTCACCCAATGGCCCCCACGGTATCCTTACTTAGCATTTTAGTCGTATGGGTAATTTTTTTTATGTCATCAAATAATTCCT
Organism: Stictocephala bisonia; assembly: GCA_035578905.1. NCBI lineage: Eukaryota > Metazoa > Arthropoda > Insecta > Hemiptera > Membracidae > Stictocephala > Stictocephala bisonia. The sequence continues at coordinate 178,255 of JAQJVL010001252.1, read as the reverse complement.
GCCTCTTAAATTCAACTTGTATGTCAATTTGTTAACTGTACATATTGGAGCATGCACTAACAATGAATAAATAACATATAAAGCCAGCTTTTATTAAAATTTTACAACAGGGCCCATTTAACTGCCCAGATCGACCATATTAAAATATCTGTCTATAAAAAGCACAAGTAATCAATTTCCTTTTTTTTTTCTTCATAAAACTGGGATGTTTCTTTATAACTTACTTGCATTATGGTTTAGGTATTGAATTTTCTATACATTTATAAAATATCTTGTTTTTTCATTTAACCCTTTGATTGATGTCTGTATTGCTCTCAATTTAGAGAGCAATAAAACATTGTATGTAGTGGTACAATAATAATAATCTTTTCAAAACTCTAGTTCTAATTAGGGTCAACATATGAATTCTTTTAAATAAACTACTATTACGTGTTTGACTTGGTTGTCTTTTATATTGTGGCACTTCTTTTAGGTTGAAGTAGATGAGTACGGAAACTATGAAAAAGCTCTGGGGGCACTCAATGAAGCTTCAAGATGTATTGCTAAGGACACTGACCGTTTTAGTCAAGTTGCAGAATCTGTCGCTACTAAGATAGTGTTTGTTAAAAAGTTTCTTGATGTTCGCAGGTAAACTTATACCCACTTTCTTTAGAGGCTCTTTGCTGTATTATGCATTATCTAAGTAAACCAGCTTTAATTTTAAAATTGCAATTTTTTTCTAGTAAACAAAGAACTATTATAATTTTTAGTGGTGTAAGGGGATATATATTGCAATTAAATTTGATTAGTCAGGATTGACTTTCAGAAATTAAACATTTACCAACTGAGCAGATTAATGCATTTAGAAACTTTACATACCCAATTTTTAAACGTTCTAATTTAATTCAGTTGATGTCATATTATTAATAGTGTCAGACTTTTGAACAGTTTTTTTATAGACATTAGTATTGTTAAAATATATAAGTTAGTAACTAATTAGTATTCTTTGGCTAATAAAAAATTATGTACAGTGGTAAAAGAGACTCTTCTTAATTATGACTCATAACTTATTTTATATTAACCCTTTTAGTGCCGTGACCTTGACCGGCCTCTATGGTGAAAAGTGCCAAGCAATTCTGAGCAAAAATGTAAGGGTTTACAAAAAAATCATATTAAATTTATTTTTGGTCAGAAACCTTTGAAATAAGTTTTATTTTGTTTTATGATTATTATTGCACCTTTTGATTGTAAATTATTTTAAAATATTGTCTTCCAAGTATTTATAAACTAAAAAAAATGTAAAAAAGATAAAAATAAAAAATTTGACTTTGAGTCCATAAAAGTATATTTCAGTTTTTTTTTTTTTTATATTTTTTCAGTAATATTGTCTTATAGTGCATCTAAAACCTGAACAAAAAAACCAGTATAACAAATATTACTTTCATGCAAACTATTTCCAATATTTTGCAAAATAAAAATATTTTACAATACGATAATTTACGGCGAAAAAATATAAGTTATGGAAAAAAATTTATTCTCTGTATTCTTATAAAAAACAAAGTATATAAGAAGAAAATTACTATATTAGGAGCTTATTCTATACCTAATAATATGTTTTAACCATAGTAATCATAAAGAATAATATAGAAAATAAATCATTACAAACCTTATTGATTGTTCAGTTCAGATATCAGAGTGAAAAATCAGGGTCTCCGTACTGAAGCATTGAAATTTACCAATTGTTTTTTTTACACTAAATCACTATTTACACAAAGTACTTCTTTTTATATCTACAGTTATGATCTGAAATGCACTCAGGATGTAATCCCTTTTCACATTCACACACACAATAATGGGAGCGCCGAAGGCGTTGTTCAGTAGAGCAGCGATAGCATTTTCTGGTCATGGTTCCTGACAATCTTTTGATTCCATACAAAGGTTTTACTTGGGGTGGATCTTGGACCACAGGTGTATTTTTATGAGCAAACCACTCTTCTCCAAGGAAGAAGGTGGGTCATAGGTTTTTTACCAGTAGATTTGAAATTTTCTTTGTACAATATGCACAAGTTTGTAAATCATTCTGCTCATTACATTGAACACTACCTTCTTCCAATATTTTAGAGTGCGTCGTTCGTCAAGGTAGGCATAGATCATCATGTCGGAGACATCTACTCCTCCCATGAATTTATTATATTCAAGAATCATGTCCGGCTTTTATATGATTTGTGGCTCTGCTTGATGTCGCACTCTTCTCTCTACCCCAGTAGTTCTGTTCTTCGCTTTAGTCGACAAAACTAAGACTTGATTTTTCTGAGATTTCTTATCTGTGTCCACACAAAAGTAACGGGCCATTTTTAAAAAATGTTGTGTCTCTAACAGTGAATTTAGGTTTGATTTCTTTTGGTAGTAGTTTATGATTCATCCTGATTGTACCTGTGATATAAGTCCCTACATCGTACAAATATCTGGCTAAGGGTACAGAAGTATAAAAATTGTCAACAAAAACGTGATAATCCTTGTTGAGATAATTACCTACTTGAAGGAGTTGTCTGACTACCATATGAGAAACGCCTAATTGTTTTTTATTTTGTTTCTCCTCTTCTGAGACAGCTCCACGATAAACAGAAAAAGCATAGAATGTAATTTACAACGGAGTCCGCATAATACCCATAATTTATTGCCCCACCGATGATGCTTATTGGGCAAATACTGCAACAATGACATGTGAGACTTGGTTCCAATAAGAGATTCGTTCTATGATAATTTTTTATGTGGGGCGTAATAGTGTCTGAATAATTGTTCGCAATGTTCAACAATTGGCATGAATTTAGCCACAAGGTTCATAAGGAGATTTAGCTAGTTCTTCATTATCTACTAGGTGAAAAAATTTTAGTATCAACTGAAAACGATTTCGGGGGAACATCTTACCAAACCAGAGAGTTGCGCTATTAGGCATAGTGGACCAGTATGAGGCAATAGTGCTTTTCCTTACAAGGCCCATGTTCAAAATACAGGCAATAAATGCCTTCATTTCCTCAACTGAAACTGGTACCCATTCAGTGGCACGGGACCTAGGCTTCAGGGTTCCAGAGTTAACAGCACTTTCGATACATTGTGTTGCATAACGATTTGTTTCAGTAACAAATGTGCTAATCGAGGACATTGTAAAAAAAAATTAAAATAAGTAATTGGCTGACTGTCTGGTGGAGGCATATGTTTGGGGCCTACTTGCTCCATGAATTTTACCGGGGAGTCAGGCATAATATCGCCATAACTCATTTCAAACCATGGTTCTTCGTCGTTGCTATCTGGGTCTTCTTCAATGTCCTCTTCAGAAGATGTAGAATCGTCACCGGATTCTTGTAGTTCTAAGAGGTCTATGCCTGTTTCCTGTTCTAATCCTACAGTAAGTGAAGGGCTAGGCCTCTCAACGACATTGGTTTTCAAACTAACATCACTAGATTTATATGTCACTGGTTTACTGACTTTGAGTCGAACAGGTTTTTTTTTCAGGAGTAGAGGCAGCAAAACCTTGTCCCCTTCCTCTGCCTAAATTTTTGAATCCCAATTTATGCCTAGAATGGTCAGTACTACTTGGGCTAGTTTCACTTGGACTGTAGTCCTTGTCCTCATCTGTGTCATCTACAGTAGAGTCAGACACATCTGAGTCATAACCTTTAGGCCTAGGCAGGTTAGGTCTTATAGGTTTATACCTTTTTTTTTTTGGCAATGGCCTACAATCTTCACTTGGACCAGCAATACCCATATAACTATCACATAATGGCAAATCTGATGTTGTTTCTGTGATTATAGGGATACCAGTAGTTTCCATACGACCTAAGCCTATGCTTATGTCATACCTTGTACTTTGAGTACAGCAATCGGTGTTTCTACTGAGTTTCCAAACTCTACCCCACTGTAACGTTCTCTAAAATGATACCTCAATAAACTAGAATCATCAACAGTCTTACTTTATTTTCTATCCCATTTTACATTAAAAAATGATTAAAACTTTGATTTGAAAACACACGCTAACACCGCTCGGCAAAATGTAAACAAACAACTAGCACAACTTTGTAAACTAATGAAACATCGATATATCGAAGAGTACATCGATATATCGAAGAGTACATCGAAACATCGATCGAAACAAGTACTTCGACGCCTTTAGAAGCTGTCTGCATCGTTACTAGCCAGTTAATACAGTAAGGTAGTACTATAATAAATTAAATACAGATCGACACGCTCCGTGTCGACGGCATTTTTAGCACAGATATGCATCGACACGGAGCGTGTTGTGCGGCACTAAAAGGGTTAATAACATACGAGTGTCTGAGAAGTGACACTGCAAGATTTAGACTTGCAAGCGGGACTGAAAAAACAAAGGCTAGCTTGTCTATAAATATTTATGATTTATTAGTAGCTTTGTTCTTAAAATAAATGTAATTTCTTATAAATTTCAGGAATGTCTAATACTGAGGATTGGATTCAAGATTTCATTTATGTATGTGTGTACGTTTACATATATATTTTGATTATAAGAAGATAAATAAGCAGCTTATTTTACACATTCAAAGTTTAATTTGGTATTTTCCTCCAGCTTGTCTTATTGTCTTTCATGGCTTGAAAAACAGCTTTTATTTGGGCTTAAATCCAGCTTAGATTGTAAGTCTTACTAATGTAATTCCTTTACATCAACAAAAATAAAATTTCCTAAGAATGGTCTTCCCATAAAACAGCATATGAGGTAATTGTAAGCACAGCAACGACTACCACTTAGGATGATTGCCACGAGGTGACATTGTGGTACTAAACTGCATCTAACCTCTAGTAGCATCAATCTTTGCAATAATGATGTGTTAAATAACTTCTAAGTTCAATGTTGCATTAGAGAACACATTTCGTAATGCTCTACAAAATAATGAAGAAACTCTAAAATAGAGATTTGTCAACTTCAAGTAATACGTGTGCAACATAACAGTACAAGTGACTCTCAGAATAGTTAACAGACTATCCATAAGGCTGCAGCACTATCCAGGGCTCCTGGCGATGTGAGTTTAACAAGGAACCATGTTAGCAGCACTATTCCATGAATGGTATTAATTCCCTCTCCGATGTATTTGTTTAAGTATTTATCTCCTATTTGGATTAACTGCTTTCCTATTAACCTCCCTCTCATACTGGCTTTTTGTTACCATCATGTGGGCCTAGTGCCCTCTAACCTAATAAATCTAATTTGAGAAATAACTCTTTGGCAACATCTCAAAGCAACGATATATATCTTTCAATGCCGGCTAAGGAAGAGGAATGAAAAATTTTAAATTATATTAATAGTTTTAAAAAGCAACAATGAATAATTTAAAAAAAATAGTTGACTTCTGGTTTTTTATGCTGTTGTATAATTGAAGATTAATTTAATGCAGAATGTTTGAGCGAGGGGATGGAGAAGCTGGGATGGCACAATGTCAACAGCTGCTTAACAAACACACAGACTTGGTGCGTTGTGGAGATATCTATTCTCTGATGATAGAACACGCTACCAAAATGGGCGACTGGAAGACGGCCTCCCATCTGGCCCAGCAGTTACGGAAAGCTCAGCCTCACGACAATTTGGCTCTTTACATACCTAACGGTAAAATAACTCTAGAAATATTCAATTTGTTTATTATATAAAGTGGGTGAGCAAAAAATATAACTCCATGGTAATGGCCATCTTGACCCAGCTGAGTCTTTTAGTTTGCTTGATGAAAATAAGTAGTAATGAAGATTTTCACCATCCAAAGTTCCTCTAATGCAAGCACTTAAAAATGTCAATCCAGTACAAAATAGTAGATGTTCAAAATTTTAATAGAAAAAAGTGATACTTACCAAATATTTTTGAGTAAATGTTTGAATTGCTAACCCTTGTTCATAACTAACTTCATAAGCAATAAACACTTTATTGTTACATTTCTTTTGATTATAAAAATATAACAAGTATGGTGATTTGTCCATTTTATAACTAAAAACTGTACAATTATGAATATCTTAAACTATATTTCTTAGATACTATATCTACAATTGTGTTTTTAACTCTGTTGACAAAATCTAAACAATGATTAATTGTAACTAATGTTTTAAAAATTCTTGAATTTAATCATTAATTTGTGTGACAAGCAAAGAATTTATAAGTATCCTGAACCGTTTTAATGATTGTTCTTGTTTTTTTATTTGTTCATCTACTCTCATTCATAATCCATATTCGCCCATATCTTGACAATCGGCGTCTTAAGAATAAATAAATAAAATATAAATGTGAGAAAGGCTGTTAAACAATTTGAGTCCAGAACACAACGGGCTTCTCTCACAAGTAGCCATCCTATGTCTAAAGTAATTTAAGTCTTGCCCATGTCTCGTGTGATATTTCCATAAAAATCTCCAATACACGCAAGCTGATTCAAGTTTTTGAATGTCAGCATGAAAACCTCCCGTATATACAATGTGGGTGGTTAAAATCTTTTGCTCTCTAAAGAACGCTCTGCGTGTGTGGCATTGGGGGCACTAAAAATAATTCTTAAAGTGTTCTTTTGGCACTTAAGAATTTGGTCAAGTAAAGAGGAAAACCCCCAAATAGATATGCCCTAACATATGAGACTTTTGCAATAACCCCTGTAAACATCTAACAGTGTTTTTACACTGCAGTATAGCTTCAGTACACGAATGGCAAAGGTGGCAGAATTTAATTTTTTGCGGAGTTTCTCAATTTGGGTTCCCCATGAAAGGGCTTGATCAAGTGTAACGCTAATGAATACAACTCTTGATTTACTATTAAGTGTAGAGGTTGGTGTTATTGATATTATATCTAAATCAAAGTTTTGGCTGATATATCGGTGAAAATTAACTGTAATAGTCTTGTCTAAGTTTAAGAACTGTTCATTATCCCAGAACCAGTTGAGCAAGTGATTCAGATTCATGCCAATGGAATTCCATAGGTAGTGTACGGCTTTACTTGTGATTAAAACTGAGACATCATCAGCAAACAAATTGAAATGTTAGTGTTTGTATTTACTTTCAAGGTCATTAATGTAAAGAAAAAAGAGAATGGGAGAAAGGATGCAGCCCTGGAAGAACCCCATGTCAACTACTTCCCAAGATAAAGAACAGTGCCCCTTTGAAGTGTTTATGGAGACACATTGCAGTCAGATAAAAATGATTGAAACCATTTCAGAGCCACGCCTTTGATACCATAATTATAGAGCTTTGTTAGGAGAGTGCTATGATGAACGCAGTCAAAAACCTTGCACAAGTCACAGAACACTCCAACTGCCGTCTACGATTCATCCAAGGCCTGGTAGACTAAGTCGTAGGGCTATAAGAATGAAGTCATCTGACGATTGGGCGGAGTATAAAAGAATGAGGAACAAGACTCAGCAACAATTTCGCAATGCCAAGATATGATTCTATTATAGATCTTTCTCTGGTACCATATGTATTAAAGGCTTGTGGTCTAAGGTCAGGGAGCTAGGCATTGGTAAGACCGGTAGTGATAAATCTGTTTCCCTTGATCTTAATGTTGTAAACAAATATTTCAATAACATTCCAATCAATCTGTCCAGAGCTCATGACGTTGTCAGTGAGCTGAATGCCACTACTCTTTGCCGCCATCAGTTCCTCTTCACTCTAGTGACTGAGGCTGATGTGCTTGATGCTGTGATGAGGATGACTAGCAACGCAGTCGAAACTGATAAAATCCCTATTAAACTTCTCAAACTTTTACTTCCAGCAATACTGACTGTGATTACAGCTATTTTCAATAAATCCTTAACCACATCTTCCTTTCCGTCTGAGTGAAAATCTGCCATTGTGCGCCCTCTAAAAAAGTTTCGTCACCTCAAGTTGCATCAGATTTCAGACCTATCAGTATCTTGTCAGCGTTGTCAAAATGCCTTGAAAGGTTAGTCCACCGTCAGATTTCATCATTTATGGAGAGTGCTGGATTATTGTCAAATTTCCAATCTGGATTCCGTTCAAGATTTAGTACTGCCACTGCCCTTCTTAAAATTACTGACGATGTCCGCTCTGCTATTGAAAAGTCCCTACTAACCATCTTGAACCTATTTGATTTCTCTAAAGCTTTGACTGTGTTTACTATCCCCTCCTTTATATAAAAATGCTCTCTGGTGGTTGTATTGAATGGGTCAGGTCATACTTGACGGACCATCGGCAGTGTGTAAAGGCAGACAACAGAAAATCTGACTGGGAACTGGTGACTAGAGGTGTGCTCCAGGGTTCTGTGCTTGGGCCACTCTTATTCTTACTTTACATTAACGATGTTACTACGGTTATCACTTTCTGCAAATTCCACTTATACGCTGACGACCTACAAATTTATACTCACTTCATTCTAAAAGACTTGCCTACGTAACTAACATTACTGTGATATCCAGTCTATCACAAATTGGGCTGTCAAGCATGGCTTAAAGCTCAGTGAGGCCAAAACCCAAGCAATATTGTTGGGCTCTACTAGACTCACTTCTAACATTGACCTGACAAATATACAAAAACTCAAACTTATCAATACAGAATTACCGTTTTGTGACAAAGTTAAAAACCTAGGACTTATTTTGAACATAAACTTGAACTGAACTGATTAAGTTGCTGTAATGTGTAATAGAGTGTTTGCTGCTATACACACTTTGAAAAGATTTGCCATGTTTTTTCCTCTCAATGTCAAGGTGTTGTTAGTAAATACTCTTGTTTTCACTCACTTTAATTACTGTGATACTGTAATCAATGACATGTCTGTTGAGCTCGCGGAAATATTACAGCGTGCCCAAAACTACTGAATCAGATTTATTTTCAACCTGAGGCGAAGGGATCATGTTACACCATTTTTATACCAATTATCCATCTTAAATTTAAACAATCTTCGACAATTCCATATCCTGATTTTGTTGTACAGTATTCTTCAAAACCAAATTCCTAATTATCTGTCAGAGCAGTTTGTTTACCTGTCACAAGTTGGTGTGCATAGAACCAGAGTGGTGAGTCAATGTTAGCTATTCCAGTTCACCGCACCACCACTTTCAATCACGCCTGATAATATCAGATCCATCGATAAGCGCACTCGGTTTGGGGAGAGATGAGGTGTTATCTGCTGCGGGAGTAGTGGCTGGTGGCGCTGTGGCTTGGTGGTGGCGGTAATGAGTGACTGTGCCGAATGAATGTAGTTTTGAATAAATGTAATGAATAACTGTAGTTTTGTTTGAGATAGTCAATATATTTTTAAGTGTAATATAATTTTTCACATTTTTTGACTTTATATGTTTTACTTTGTACATTGTAATTTCTATTTTTTATTTCCTTGTAAATTGTTATTTATATTTTAAATAATATCTTATTATGTATGATGAGGTTAAGTGGTAGAGAGGGCTTTGCAGCCCTAACTTCGCCTCTTGAATATGAATAAAGACGTTTTTCATTTCATTTCATACAGAGCTGAAATGGTGGATTTTCCCTGCTGAAAACCGTGTTGTTGTGGATTTATAATATTCCTAGAAAGGTGGAAAGATAATCTTGGCAGAATAATTTTCTCATAAACCTTCAAGATGGCAGGAATTAAGAAGTAGATAGCAATAAAAATGATTTACAAGATACAATTACAATTAATCGGAAGCGTCTTTCAGTTTTCAAATGCAAATGTCGTACACAAATGTTTCGGTTTTCCATTTAGCAAATTCCAGGCGCTAGTAGTCACCCTCTCTCGACAAGCGGTCGCTTGTTACTGCCTAATAATTTAATAATGAATTGAATATCCGAGCTTGATCCGAGGCTGGCAGAGTCTATTTCGCGAGTGAGGGAAGACGAAAGTGGAACAGTTCATTTTACTACGCAATTTTACATACTCATAATTTGCAGTTACATAACTGTACATATTCTTTTATTCAGTCGGATTTAAAATTAAATTTAAGTATAAGATTTAATATTTAAGTAAACATATATAATTTACATAACATTTACCTTAGAATTTTTGATAGCCTAATTAAAACACAGTTGTATTTTTAAATATCTTTCGTATTGTATTGTAAAGCAGCATCAAAGTTGGCGATCGTGATCAACATCGTTAGTTTCATTACAATAGCTGCAAAGTGCATTGCGTCACGTGCAATTGTAGGCGGACTGCTTATTACGTGTACTATCTGTTATCAGTTACTAAACATTATTCTCCAATAAAACCAAGTCATTTATGACTTATGTTTTATCCGGCTTTTATAGTATCTGGCTTGACCTTCACCACATTAGGCCGGATAATCGAGGTTGTACTGTACATCTTGACCTACGCTTATGTTTGATATGTGTCAAACTCCTTTTGGACTATCCTCCATTGGATGTGAAGAGTCACTAACTACCCTAAGAAACTATTTCTTATGTTCAGTAGGCATTTACAAAGTATAAATTTCCCAACTTAAGCTAAGGAAACAATATTAAACTGTGAAATACTGGACCTTCATTGTAACTTTTTAAAACTTTAAACCAGCGTCATCTTTTAAGGAGCGAACCTTTTGAGATAAGATTTGTGGGTTTATGTTTTACTACCAAGACCTTTAATTTGATGTACTACTCAACCTTTACTCTCATTTAAGATTTTCTTCTGACTCCTTGTGAGCCATCCTCCTGATATGATAGTATAATTGTAGTTACTTCAAAAAGTAGTTTTATAGGTGCAGTAATGACGTACCAACTTTTATTGCTTTATCTGTAATCGTTCAGAAATTATTTAGGCATTCCAGGTTTTTTCTTCTATACAGGGTTTCCAAAAAAGAATGCCTTGATTTTGAATGGGTGTAATTTAAAAACTATTCAAGATATTTAAACGATTAAAACGTCAAATTGAAAAGAAAAGAACAAAGTTTTTTCTCATACCTTAATATGTTTCGATGTGTGCTCCGTTTGTTCCTCTGCAGATATCAAATCGGTATTCGATTTCTCGCCATGTGTTGTGCAGCATCTCAGGTGTAACAGTAGCGATCGATGCCGAAATTCGCGCACGCAGATGTGGCAAGTCCCGAATCTTTCCGGCATAAACAATGTTCTTTACGTAGCCCCAAAGAAAAAAGTCCAAAGGGGTCAAATCAGGACTCCTGGGAGGCCAGGGAATGGGCGCACCCCTGCCTATCCAACCATTTGGAAACTTGTTGTTCAGTGTATCGCGCACTAATTGAAGGTAATGAGGCGGCGCGCCGTATTGCATTACAATTACTCGTTCACCGCCTTGTGCTTCAATATCTTCAATTTGGGGAAACAAAAATTGTTCTAGCATATCTAGATAAATGATGCCATTAATTGTTTTTTCGGCGAAAAAGAAAGGGCTTATAACTTTGTCATACAGCAACCCTCACCACACGTTCACTTTTGGGGAATCGCGTACATGTTCCTGCACAATGTTAGGCTGTTGGGAACCCCAAATACGACAATTATGACGATTTACAACACCACTTGTGTGAAATGTTGCTTCGTCTGAAAACAGCACTCTTTTCAGAAAATTAGGATTGTCATCAATTTTGTTCAGCATAAAAGTAGCAAAGTCTGTTCGCTTGGGGCGATCGGCGGGTTTAATCTCATGTCTTAACTGAATTTTGTAGGCATGGAGCCTCAATCTCTTACGAATAACATTGTGGAGTGTCGATTTAGGTATGTTTAACTGAAGGCTTCATCGAACAGTCGATTTTTTCGGGCTTCTAATGCAAGATTGTCGGATTTCTTCGACTTTGTCATCACTTGTTTTTGGCCGGCCAGGTGAATGTCCTTTCAACACACTCCCGGTTTCACGAAACTGGTTAAACCAGCGACGAATTGCTTTGTCATCGGGCGGATTTAGGCCTCGATACGTCACTCGAAACCGACGCTTCACACTAACAAACGATTTCAATTCTGCGTACCACAGAACACACTGTGCCTTTTGTTGCGTGGCGAACATTGCACTGATGACTGGCGGGCGTGTTGTGGCAATGGCGGCCTGTCACTGCGCAGCAATTCTGCGCATGCCAAGGTCAACGCTCACTCCCATGCCACATGGAAAACAAAACTTTGATCTTTCCTCTTCAATTTGACGTTTTAATCGTTTAAATATCTTGAATAGTTTTTAAATTACACCCATTCAAAATCAGGGCATTCTTTTTCGGAAACCCTGTATTGTATATGTTTAATGTTAAGTTGGACTGATTTTCCACTGTCCAAATGACTTCAATTAACTTTAAAGCAAATTTCACTTAAATCATTTACAGCTGAACAAAATTAAACTGGTAATGGACCAGGTACTAAACATTATTATAGGATTAAATTTTGATTTTATAATTTTAAAGGTTTTCCCAAGAATTGAGCCAGTCAGTGCGTGCATAAAGTCACCTTTGAGAATTTTGGGAAAATTGATGGCCAAACTGTCCAAGACATTAGGACTTTGACCCTTCTAAGTAGAGAGAGAGAGCACAGTTTAAAATTCTGACCTGAACTGGAAGTATGTATCAACAATGTTCACAATCTCTCTAGTTCTTTCCTTACTCAGATTAACAACCTTTGGGCAGAATAGGGTTAAGAATGATTGGCATCTCCCTTAATTAAAAAAAAGCAGTCCAGCAGATAAACTCTTAATTACAACATGAACCTAATATCAGTAATAATGTTACTGGGTTCTTTCCTTTTTTATGATAGCATAATATATTGTTAAAAATATCAATAATCAACGGGGAGTGGTGTATCATGAAGTATGAAATAGAATCAATTGGATGCTTGCTATCTACAGGTAAATGAATAAAAAAAACTACCAGTAACCATTCTGCTTGGCATTCACCAGTAACTGATCCCCAAAAAATGCATATGTAATACAAGAATCAATTGGATGCTTGCTATCTACAGATAAATGAATCAAAACTATCAGTAACCATTCCGCTTGGCATTCACCTGTGACTGATCCGCAACAAAATGCATCTGTAATACAAATCTTTAAAATAGTGTGATCAAGAATAATTTTATCTCAATAAAACCACAATTTATCTGCATTCCTGTGCAATATTATCTTTGTGAATAGTATATTTAAGATGTCTACCATTCCAGATTTGCTTAGTTTTACAATCCTATAATAGTGTGCACCAACTTCTGTATATTTTAGAAATGAAATTTTTTTGTCTATGGTTAATTTATCAATTGCAGATATACTTGAGAGGTTAGGCATCAGCAGTCAGCCGAAGACAATGGTTGAAGAACAAGGACAAGAAGTGGAAGAAGAAGTAGACGATATTACCTAAAGTGCAAATCATATAATGTACTGTTAATTTATGAATAGCATTTAATTTAACGCTTTTATTAGAAGATTAAGTTCAGTATAAATGTCAAAGCGTCATACTATCAAGACACTTTTTATTAGGCAGCATTAACTAAGTAAACTTATTAGGTCATTTACATTACAGGAAGCTCCTAAAACTTACAAGCTACTGAATCAATATGTTACCTGTTATTTGTAAACTTAATATTTTCTTGTCTGAGGGAGTTAAATTTTCACATATTAATGCGTTACCAAATATTTGAAATAATCGCAAATTAGCGTACCTGTCCTACAAAGGAATCGTGATGTTTCTGGTTTCCTTGATTCTGTACAATCAAATGAAAGATTCCTTTTGTCACAGGGCTGTTTAGTTGGTTTGTAACAATCTGAATATCTATTGGGCCAAAACTAATAATTCGAGATCAACAATAGACAAATTTTAAAAAAATTTAATTTTTTTCAATTCAATTCAAAAGTATCTTAATTTCACAAAAAAACACATATAAAATAGTACAAAACTAACCTAATAATTGGGCTATTAATTAATGACACTTTCTAAGGATTAGCCGGTCTTAGTTTGTAACATGACTACATTTGCTCATCTACACTCATCACACTCATTCGAAATCCATATTCGCCCATATCTTGACGATTGGCGTCTTATGAATAAATAAATAAAAACAATAAATTAAATTATCTACTTGATATAAACTAAAATAATTTTTGGGAAAAAAAGTTTTGCCTCCCAAGGAAAAACCTGTGTTGGGGTTACCTGCATTATAAAAAGAAACAAATTAATTTGTTCTGAAAAGAGAGAGTATGCGCCGGGCTAGAAAATAAAAGTTTTCTTTCAATATTCTTAATATTATTTAACAAAATAATCAAAATAATAATATTTTTGTGTGTACTACAGCATGAACTATTATTGGCAGATATTACTTACTATTATGGACAGATAACTTACAATTACATCAATATTTAAAGCATATGTTTCCAAGTACGCATTTGCACGCACACACACAGACACACACACATCACTTTTTAACAGTTTCAAAGATAGCTAAGTGACAATTATTAAAAACTCCTCACAATACTGTACAGTAAACAAAAATTGTTTCAATGGTTTACAAAATTTACTTAAGTTGTTAAAAGCACTTAACTGTACAGAAACTAAGTTATAAATTCTAGGCGCATTCCAAGTAAATGAATGCTGACATACAGTAAGTCTCGTTTTATGTACTTGGAATAATAAATGCCAAAAGTTATATATTGTTATCTTGAAAAATAGTTGTAGAGCTTCGAATAAAGAAAATTGTTAAAACTTTGTAAATATAAAGATTTTGAATTAGAAGAATTTTCAACCGTAGAAATAGAGGCCAGCTAGGATTTAATCTATTGAATTTGGTAATGATACATATGAAGGTTTTTTGAAGGATGGTGAGAGAATATAACATAGAAGAATAAGTGCCACCCCAACATGCAGGCCATAACTCAGTCTGGAGCTTACTAGAGCGTGATACACTTCTAACAACACTTAACGTGGACAAACATCACGCAGAAAATAGAAACTCCTTACGCTTCCTTTTTTACTTTATTTCTTTATTTACATGACCTCTCCATGACAAAATCGAATCTATTACAAGTCCCGAGGACTTAATTTCTTCTTTTTTGGCAAATCTAAGGCATTAACAATTTGTATAACTTTTGCAACATAAATCATCATAAATCAATTCGTTATACACAGACTGTCTACTACTTAGGTTGAAAATCATATATTTAGTTTTCTTACTGAGAACCCTGAAATTTTTGTCAAACCAGAATCTCAGTAGCCTTAAATCTTCCTGTATTTTGTCATAAATTGTATCTAGGCTGTCATAGCAATAAGTTAGGGCTATATCATCTGCAAAAGTTGTTATATTTCCATTCAGTTTTCCATTACACAGATCATTAAAATATATCAAAAATAGAATTGGGCCGAGGACTGAACCCTGTGGAACACCATATTTAATTGTAACATAATCGCTTTTATCAATTCCTAATCGAACACATTGTTTCCTGCCAGTCAGGTAGCTCCAAAACCAACTATTACCTACTCCTCTTATGCCTGCTTTCCACATTTTGTTTAAAAGTATAGTGTGATCCACAGTGTCGAAAGCTTTGGTTATGTCAATATATAAGGTTGCACAATGCTTCCCTTTATTCTGTACTCATTCACAAGGCATATTCTGTACTCATTTTTTCTCGAAATCCATATTGGTTATCACTCAAAAACAAATTTTTTCTAAGTATGTCATCAATCTCTTTTTGACTAATTTCTCAAACACCTTAGCAAAGCTTGACAATAGTAAAATAGGTCTGTAACAATCATTATTTTTCCTATCTCCCTTTTTATAAATGGGTATATCAACAGCTTTTTTTAAACAAGCTGAAAATTCACCATCAACAAAGCTTCTATTAAAAAGTTCTGTTAAAACTGGTGCTATTAAAAAAGAGATTTTCTTCAACAAAAATGTATTCACACCGTCGTCTCCAGGTGATTTATTATTTTTAAGTTTAATAATTATAGATTGAATCTCTTGTTCGTCAGTGGGAACCATGAAAATGGGATTTTGTTCTTCAGAAGGCTGGAAATATTCATCGTACATATTTAAAACATTTTGAGTGTTGGAATTAATTGAATTTCTTAATTTTTCAGCAATAAAATGAAATATTTGTTGAATTCACTTGTAATATCTTTGGAGTTTGTTATAACATTGGAACCAGCAACAATCTCACTTATCTGTTTTTTCTTATCACTATTTTCAATAATTAAATCGTTTTCAACTCTCAATTGAGCATGAGGGTTCCTTGCACAGTTTTCAAATTTGTTTAAAAAATATTGTTCTTTTTTCATTCTTATGACAGTGCACAGCCTGTTTCTGTACCTTTTATAATACTCTCTCTGTCCGAAATCATACGGTCTAGCTTTCATTAACACAAATAGTTTTTTCCTCACTGCAATCTTTCTACATAAGTTGTCAGATATCCAAGGGGTTAACTTGACTGGCACATTATAATTACTCGTTACTTTATTTTCAACACACTTATCAATGGTTAAAGCAAGAGTATCTAAGAGATTCAAACACATCAGAAAGTGATAAATTTGTTTTTACAACTAGGTTCCAATCAATATTTAATATCATTGTGTAATTTATTAAAATCGATTTTGTAATATGTTTTATTGTTATTGTATTGGGCAGGAATATTTCTAAAATTCAATTTCAGTACTATCATTGATTGATCTGTAATATCTAAATGCATAACCAAAGATTCATAGTTTCAATTCAATTCAAATCAAAACATCCTTTATTCAATACATGCACATTACATACAATGAATAGAGTCTTAAAATTAAAGTAATCCCTACACTATGGTAACCTTATAATTTCAGATTTTATGTTTAGCATTTTTAATGATGTAAAAATGTAAATTCAGATATATGAATACACTTCAATGGTATATTTAACAAAATAATTCAAAAATATAATTCGTCTGAAAATAAAATTAAAATGAAATGTTATGGACATATAATGAATGAATATAATGAATTATTAACAGTAAGAACTTTCCCAGAATTCTTCAGTAGAGTAAGGGGCCAACTTAACTATAAATTCTTTAAGTTTTTTTTTTAATTTAATCGGATTTTCTTCTTGCAAAAGTTCCCTTGGAAGGTGATGAATCAGTTTTTACTTCCTATAAATGTAGTTTTCTTAGTAAAGAATTCTAATTTATGTTGTTCTACCTGCCTGTTTGCATGAATATTATAATTGTGTCTTCTCGGTACTTGAGAGGGATTTGCAAATGTTTTTGTATAGGTCGCCGTTTCTAAAATGTATAACCCAAAAACAGTTGGTATGGCTAATTCTACAAATATGTGTTTTACTGATTGGTCTCTTTTTAAATTATAGATAATTTTAAGTGCTCTTTTTTGTTGAAGTAATACCCTATCCAAGTTTTTTTTAGTTGTAGAACCGTAAACACTTATACCATAAGCCATGTGAGAGTGAACCATGGCATAATATATATTTTTTAAAGTTTCTAAATTACAAATTTTAGACATTTGTCTTAAAGCGTACAAACCTGATAACATCTTGTTAATTATGTGGTTGATGTGTTTGTCCCAGCTAAGGTTTTTATCAATGTTGAGACCTAAAAATTTTGTATACTCTACTTGTTCTAATATTGAATTATCTAAAAGAATAATCGGTTGTATATTTTCTTTATTTTGTTTAGTAGAAAAGGAAATAAAATTAGTTTTATTTGAATTTATCCTAAGATTTTTACTATCAAAAAATTCTTTAATTTTAGAGAGGCAAATAAAAGATGATACTTCAACGCTCTCCTTTGATTTCCCAGAAACTGTGACGTTTGAGTCATTGGCATACAGGCAAATATTAGTGTCCCTGGGGATCAATCTTGGAAGACCCTTAAGGTAGCAAAGAAATAATAGTGGACCCAAAATAGAGCCCTGTGGTACTCCATATGGTATTGTCAATTTTTGAGAGTTAGTCTTATGTATATATATGTATTTATCATTAGGATATGACTCAGTATATTCGATTTCAACATATTGCTGGCGATTTTCTAAGTAGGATTCAAACCAATTTAGTTCTTTACCAGTAATACCTAAGGACAACAAAGCTTTTAACAACTCCCTATGAGAAACAGTATCAAAGGCTCTACTTAGATCTAAAGAAATACCTATAACTTTCTCTCCTTTATCAATTGTGTCAATAATGGAATTGATAAAGTCAATTCCAGCTGTAATTGTAGAATTGCCTGATTGAAACCCATGTTGTTCTCTGTCAAATAATTTGTTTTTGTGTAAGTAACTTACCAATTGGATATACACACTCCTTTCATATATTTTTGAAAAAATTGGGAGTAATGAAACGGGACGGTAACATGAAGGATCATTTACCTCCCCCTTTTTAAATATGGGTATGACCTTAGCTACCTTTAGGTCATCAGGAAAGTATCCAGAAATTAGAGACGAGTTTATCAAGTGTGTAAGTGGTTTAATTATTGATGGCAGAACCTTTTTTACTAAATTTATCGGTATATCATCATGTCCTGTAGAGAGTTTATTTTTGAATGAATTTACAGTTTTTTCTAAGTCTTCTTCTGTTATTGGGCTAAATCTAAACCTATCATTCCTATTGGTAATAAGGTGATCCTCTTTACTTTCTTTATTTTCCCCGATTTTGGGTATTACAGATTGGTCAACTATTGATACAAAAAAGTCATTAAATATCTTGCTTACTTGGATAGGATCACTGGTCTCCTTCCCATTGTAGTCAATACTTATATTTAACCTCCACTTTCTTCATCCACACAGAGAGCTCTTCCTTCTGTTTGAAGACCAGTTCTTTAGGTTCAGCGATTTCTGTGTGACAAAGATTAAGTGAAGTGCCCAAGTTTTTCTCCACTCTGTTGAAGTCTTCTTTTATTTTGTTAAATATTTTAAATATATCCTCGTACGTGATTCTGCTGGCCAATCTGAGCTTCATGCTCTTTCGTCGAGGTTAAGAACACGGCTCGCACCTCCAGCCTTTATCCTGCTCATTAAGGAATGTGACATCTTCATTAGTTAAGTTGACACATCTTCCATAAAACTGCACTTTACATTCCATGCATGTGACAGCCTGAACACTTGCATTCACACGGATTGGCTTAAGGCACTTACCGCAATTTGATATGTTTGAGAAGGCACTTATAAAATAAACAGTAAAAGTAATATATAGCACTTTGTAAGACTAAATAATAACTATACATTTATAGTGAATAGAATTATCAAAGCTCTTTGTTTTGACAGGAAACGACAAACTTGACACACAAGCCAACAAATCGTAGAGCTCAACGGTAAACCGCACTGATAAACTGATAAGCGAGCGGCTGACACACGTCTCTCCTGTTCAGAGTCCAACTCATCACTCCAAAAGTAGATTATTTTGCTACTTAAAAATAATATACAAAATGGATAAGGTTTTGAGAATATTTTTTTAAGCTAAGGTACTATTGAAACATAGTGTACAAAAATCAAGGGAGCAGAACTTTAAGAATGCTTAAGATGAAGAAATAATTGTTACAAAGAGTTAAGACTATCTTAGTTTTAAATATTTCAATTATTGCAGCTTATACTGCAGTACAGAGCATTCTGTGCTTGGATCCTTTTATCAAATTAAGAACATGATTTCTATTTTTTTATGGAAATTAACTTAATAAATAAAATGCTGAGTTATTGAGTTCTCTAAAGCATTTAGTAAATAAAAAAAAAAAAGGTTTAACAATGTAATATCTTCACTATTTTACATATTACATATACATGATTAATAATTATTATTGAGTGATAAAATTACTTTGATAATTACCACAATTACAGTTTATCGAAATTAGCATAGTTAAAACAACAAAGAACAAAATGCTTTCCTTACAAACCGTACAAGATTGTTTTGTTTTGAGATAAGAATGACACACAACACGAAAGCTCTCTCTTGCAAATAAGATTTAGGACTAAACTGGACAAAAATTGTATTACAGTATATTAATTTATTTTGTAACCATGACGCACTGCTTGATTTAGTGCCAGACCCATTATTTTAAAATATGTTATTAATCTGTATTGTATTGTTTTAGGAAAATATGTTTATTAATATTAAATTTAATAAAAATCACTTAAAGTTTTGTTATACTATAAAGTTTCATAGGTTGGTTACATATTTGTCTTAAGTACATGTTTGAAACTGACACAAGTTAAACATCTGATTCAGGGTAAAACTTGAATCAATGTATAAAGTTCTGGTTTCAGGATGTTTGCACATTTAGGTTGTCAGTCACTTTACCCTACTAACACTTACAACATAATAGATCAAATCTGTAACAATGTTCTAAATAAATTGAAAGTTTCAGCCCCAAGGCAAAGAATAATGCTTGGAATAATGGATAATCTTCTTGTCAAATTTAAATGGGTATGGATGCAAGACTAGTCTTTATTTATTTATCTGCAATTAGTTGTAGAATGTTAAAATAATTAAGTTAATTACAAAAGTGAGACACGGCCATCAGACTGCTCAATGAACAACTGTCTCATTGCTTAATGAATCCGTCCAGTTTTATTCTTGATAAAAATAATAATAGATGTGATATGTTACTATGTAAAAAAGTAATGTTTATTTCGTTTCAAGAAATATACTTCTTTTTAATTTTTATTGTATTTGTGTTTTCTACCATCCAGGTACAATACTATTTATATTATGGCTATCAAAAGTTGTTTCAACTAGTTATTTTCATGGAATGACAAAAATAGCTGGGCAAATCATCGATGATCAGTTATTCCAATATGCTGGATGACTGTGACAACATTCCAAATTCATTTGATAAGATTAATTAACTTGTCTGTATTTTAACTATCTGCTAGGCAACAATTTGAATCTGTTAACATAGTTTATAGAAATCCCCATTAGTTTGTTGTTCACAGGTTTATTTCACGTAATACCCATCATATTCAATCCAATTCAATTTAAAAACACTATTCACGTGGTAGCACATATTATGTACAATGAATGGCCACACTATTTTATTATAAATTACAGTGTGTTGCATTTTCAAAAGACTAAAACCTAACATATAAATTGTAAAAAATTAAACTAAACAAAATATTTTAAGTTCATTCCAACAAAAAACTAATGATTCCACAATTCTTCTAACGTATATGGAGCCTTGCTGATGAGACATTTTTTCAGTTTGTTTTAGATATAGTTAAATAACAGTACATATAAAAGTTCAATAGTATTCTTTATAACTACAAGCCTCTGTAATGCAATTCAGCTAGCCAAAGTCATCACTTTAAAAAAACCAGACTGTTAACAAGCAATTAATATTGCGAATTCACCTATCCAGATGAAGTTGGATGTTACGGGAAACAAGATAAGATCGATGACATCGAACTTATACCGACATGGCTTGAAATCGGTACAGCTTTGAAAAATATGAAGAAATAAAAGTCAGTAGGATATGATGGGTTGAATGTTGACATGTCAAATACAGCAGGTTCAGTTGACACACAATGTTTGGACTAAGGAAGTTTACTGTTCCGATTTAAAAAAAAAAAGTCATTGTTATATATACATCTGCTTCGTAAAATTTCTGATAAGTGCATGAAGTGCGGTGTGGATATTGTTCTCTCAAAGTACGGCATAAAGTGCTATGATTGTACAGTGGTGTACCATGTCCTTTGTGGAATGTTGTAACTCGCAAAAAAATTTTAATGTAATAACTGTGTTTTGGATTACTCTTCTAGAAGCAGTAAGGTTAGTGACCCTGAAGCAACAAACAATTCTATTTTAGAAGCCATCAATGCATTCTGATAGGAAAATAATGATGAGTAGGAGAGTAATGTGCAAGCAATCAACAAGGTACGAAGTCAAATCACCAGTATTAAATCAGTATTTGGGAGTATTAAGACTCAGCTTGAAGATTTGAGGTGTGTCAAAACCAGTTAAAGTGTCACAAAGCTTGAAGAAGAAAACAAAGGCTTGTCTGAAGAGTTGAGATCCTTTTAAGCAACAGATCCTTTAGCTCAAACAGCACACCAGAAAAACAACATTCTCATTTCTGTTGTACCGGTGATTCCCAAGGTGTATTGTTGTATGCTTCCCTTTCTGAATGTCGTCGCTAAAGCGCTGAAGATCAACTCCAATGGATGTGATGTCCCATCAGCTCCAGGAAGGAAGGAGATACCATGCCCCCATCTTTCGTTGTGTGCTTTGTCTCATGGTGGATGAAATCTGACTGGCTGGCTGCTTGAAGGAGGAAGATGTCTCTTACGTTGTGGGACATTCACACTCTTTCCCCAGTGTACTTGAACAAGCACCTGAATCAACAGACGAGGGTTAATGATAAGAAGCTGAAATCAGTCTGGACCAGTGACTGCCATGTGATTGCCAAGCTGACTCCATAGCACTGACCCTTCCGGGTGAGAGACCTGCAACATGTCACGGAATTGTCTTCCGGGACTACCCAATGTAGGGTAAGTAATAATTAACTGCCACCACAAACTGTTACTCTAAATATAACATCTACTTAATACCTAATTAATATAACAACTTAGTCTATCATCCACAACATATATTTTTTTAGTAAACTAGTTAATATAAACCATTATTCTCACATTAGTTGTTAGGAATGTCAAAGAAAACTTCTTTAAACTAATTCCCATAGTAATATTTTTAAACAACTACAATTAATAAGTAAGGATTTGCTATAAATAATTTGAATTTTCACTCCATTATTTGTTTTTTGTGACTATTAAAATACAGTATATACTTAACTGGTAATTACTCTGCTCAGTTAGGCTTTGTCTTTCTTTAAAAAAATATTCCTTTTGTCTCACTGAACAAAATCAATATTTACATAATAGAAAATAAAAATAACATTTTATGAGCCCTTTTATAATAACCATAATATAGCAAGACATGTCCACTAACAACTCAGTAGTAGTAAACAAATACAATAATAAGACATGTTTCAAAATTTTCTGTGCCACTGGCACTTTCCTCAAGTGAGTAGAGAGAAAGACTCAATATAATTACAAATTATATTCAGGTGAAGTTTTTATTAAAAAAAAAAAAAATGCTCAAGGGTTTTCAGCAGTAATAAATTATCATTTATCCATCAGTATACTAGAAGCTTTAGTAAAAAGTAAATATGAATTTTTAGTTGTTTTACAGAGCCTTTAGCATAATTTTAATTGTATAATTCTAACTGAGGCATCGTTAAAAGATGATAGTGAGTTTTGAAGGTTGCAACATGTTCAGGTCATAGGTCTTACAATAGCGATGGACTTGTTATCTATATTGACTATTCATTATCAATGTCCTGCAGTCAGCTGTCACTGGATGGTGTGGCCACTGTCATGTCCTTGACTTTCAACTGGGAAGAGGTTCCCGGCCATGTGATCACTGGTTATAGAAGTCCTAATTTTGATCTTGCCATTGATTGAATTACATAGTCAAATTTTAAATGGCAGCAGGAACATAAGTAGTATTATTAGATAGAACCAATGTTTATTAGGTGGATATTTTCCAATATGCTTAAAATATCTAAAGTAATTCCAATGTTAAAAAAAGGCGATAAAGAAATGCCTCAGAATTATCGCAGAATTTAAATTGTACCGATATTTTCAAAAATTGTTGAATCCATAATATTTAATCAACTAAACAAATATTTGAATACATACAATCTTCTTTCTGAACATCAATTTGGCTTTCGTCACAGGATATCCACTGTTTCCGCGGTTCTGTACATTATAGAAAAAACATTAAATGCCTTTGAACAGAAGGAATCAGTAGGTCTAGTACTTTGTGATCTAAGCAAAGCATTTGACAGTATCCCTTTTGAAATTATACTAGATAAACTTAAATTTTATGTTTTGACAGAAAATGCTTAGCCTATTATTCATTCTTAACTATCAAACAGGCAGCAGTTAGCATCAGTCAATGGTAATCAGTTAGCTTGCAAAACTGTCTCATTAGGAGCTTCACAGGGGTCAGTTTTGGGCCAATTTTTCTTTTAAATTGCAATTAAAGATTTACCAGCAAATTTTGGAGTAGACTCAGTCATTTAGGCGGATGACACTACACTGGTTTTATCACATTCTAACTTATTGACTCTGAAACAAGGAATGGCGCAAGCCCAACTACAATCTGCATGGTGATAAACCTATACAGATTATTGTGGTATACTTCTTATACACCTGGCACAGTGATAAACCTGCCTGGTGACCCCACGGTAGAAGTTATACATTTTATGTTTCACAGGTACGTTATATATTCGGGAAAGATTTTTAGTATTTTACATTTGGGACAAACAAGGATGGTCATTCCCGCGCCAAACATGTGAACTCAGAATTACGATTAAGGGGCTGTACATTATTCCTCACACCCTCCTCCTCTATCAGTAGACGTTACAGGAGATAAATATACGTTCTTATTTTTATTTAATTATACAGAAATTGTCTTTTATTTTCATTCATACGTTGGAGATGATGATTCAGCACAATTAAATAGTATTACTATTAATTGCTTCTGATCAAACACTTAAATACTTTGTACGACATTAAGAACCCTGGAAGCTACCCTGCCAGTGTAGCTGGGTAACAAAGAATCCATGGTAACAAACAAATTAATTCTTCTAAAGGAAAACCCGTCATAAATGACAATCTTCCTCTACAGAATCGTTAACGGCATCATTAACTGTCCTGTTGTGTTAGCAAAAATCGATTTGAGGATACCAGGAAGCACTAGATCGTCTGATTTGTTTGTGCACAGTATCGACTAATCTTAATACTAAGCGTCTTCTCAATGGTTGCCATCGATGTGGACACTACTAGAGAAGTCGGGGGTGTCATATTGGATGGTACTCGAGGTTCAGATGTTGTGTAGGGAAGAGAACTAAGTGTCAAGATTGTCAGTCAGCTGAAAATTAGACCAACACTACATGGGTCGGATTCCATTTAAAGCTGTAGGTCCCTTAAGGCTCAATCACACGGGACTTGTTCCAGCCGCTAGTTTTCGCCGCTGATTCCAGCTAGAATGTCCATAAAGCGAGAAAGCTTGTCACACGGAGCTAGAAAGCTAGCAATATTATTATGTTGCTGGGAGTGATAAGTGGCATAGCTATTTTATAAAATGCCATCTGTGGGTGTTAGATGTGACGTGTTATTATTGATTTTAAGAATAGGAGTTCACGAAGCATGCTTGACATTTTTAATAACAAAACAGAAAAAATAGGTGAAAAAAATAACCTTCTGCAGATACATCCCACAAGCATGTAGACTGTTTTAAATGCCAAAGAAAGATACGATTTTGTCAGTATTCCACTCCAATTCAGGCATTTTCAAACACAATAAACTCAACCATGTGCAATGCAAAATAGTTTTTAATTTTGTTTGTATTAAATAACCTAAGCTAGAACCAGCAAAACTGTCACATGGGGCTGGAAGAACACTGGTAGCGAGTGGCGAGGAAACTGAAACGTGGTACAAACAGTTCAAATCCTACAGCAGCTACTGTAGAGTAGAAACTCCAGCGCGCGAGAGAGCTTCCATCCGCTTCACATGAAGCTGGTTCACTTACCATGAAGCAAAAGGTTACCAAAAGCAGTGGTTTTGAATTCATTTGATATCTATAAACATTGTGGAAAAGAGTTTCAATTAAAAATTACTGCGCTTGTAACAATCAACATAAGTCACAGAGTTTAATGACACTGTCTTTCTCAACTGAAGAAGTTGTTTAGTTAAATGCAATATGTACCCAATTTTATACAACATATTTTTAAATAACTTAAGTGCTATATTTACTACAAGAACCTGATAGCCCTTTCTAAATAAATGATTATTCAATAAGAAGAATAAGAATATATTTATTTTCTCGAAATATATACATAAAATACATATAATTTACATTTAAACAGAAAAAAGTTTCTTCTTAATTGCTTTGTTGACAAAATAAAACTTATAATACTATAACAAAACCTTTCATAAATTACATATTTCAAGAAAATACTAGGACCTCCTAAGGCAATGCCTGTTTTAGAGGTTCCTTCTTTTCAAATAAATCTTAATATGCGCAAAAGCAAATAATATTAATTTAAAATAAAATATCCCAATTCTTCAAAATATAAACACTAATATAAAAACATAAATAGCTTAAACCTTAACTCTAAATTTAATGTTATCCTAACCCTAACAGTATAACTATATAATACAATAATAGGAACAAAATAAAAACGAAACAATTTATGACTAACCAAATATGTATGAAATATATGATACAGTGAATAAGTATTTACAAGGTATTAAAATTTATACGATTATAAATGAACAATAAAAATATGTTTGAAAGTGTATTGCTTTAAACTTGAATATTTACAAGGTAATCTATACTTTCTTGCTATAAAACTATATAAGAAATAGTTTTATAAATCCTGTCAAGAAAATTAACTAAATACCGGTATTTTGAGGCATATTTCCTCAATAATTTCAAACTAATTGCTACAACCGGACTTCAAAAGGTTTGTACTTTCAGAGTACCGGTAGGTAATTTTAATTTCAAAGTACTGTAACTAATTTGATAAATATTATCTCTCTGTGATTTCATGGTTTTAAGTAAACTATTCTGATAAAAAAATTACAGTATGGATCACAATTATTTAAAAAAATTAAATTATCTATGGAAAAACCATGCAAATTAGTTACTTCACAAAACAAAAGCTTAAATTTGTTTGTCATGACATTCAAATGACCGCTACTCTGTAAAGGATAATCATCTCGAAGTCAAGTTTGAGGCAATTAATTTCTCTAGATCTTTCATTGGATACCAAACTCGACCTAGGCTTACGCTATGATTTTCGTTCAACTCCTCACGGGCCGTCCCCCTGAAAAGATGAAATGTCACTAATGGCGTCAAAAAGTAGGTTTTTTTAACCATGATGATGTGCAAGATTTTACTTTTACATTGAAGTAATATAACATTTATGAAAGCGTTTTCATATTTTTCACTTTGCATGCACGCTATGTACATGTTGCCGATGTTTCGAGTGAATTACAGCTCTCATCTTCAGGGCGACACACTCAGATACTAGACCCACAGAATAGGCTATATGGTACATCACTAGGTCCATTTCATATACTCTGTAGATCTAGTAACTGAGTGTGTCACCCTGAAGATGAAACTGCATGCACTCGTAACGTCGGCAACATGTACATAGCGAACATAGCAATCAGCCACGGTTCCACCCGGATTATGACAATATAAATAGTTTGGTCTAACGTAGAGTTTATATCAAACTGGTTTCACTTACTCATCTTAACGATTATAGTCACCAAAAACGAATGTGGGTATACTTTTGCTGAGAGAAACGCCTAGATCACTGAAGTAAGTTGTGTTAATGGTGTGCAACTGCAGCGTTCATCACATTCACTCCGTAAACGCTGATAGCGCTACCACAAGTTTGAAGATGACGGGCTTGACTACACAATTTAACATGTAAATTTAGTATGTTTCAGTTTACTCTTGGTATTGTTGTGGTTTTAGGCAGTAGAAGATAATTGACAATGCGGGGACAAGACGCAGAAGACTTTTGATTAATTTATATTAACACAGGGCACAATGGCTCGAGGAACATAATCTAGGCCTACATTATGTGTATTATTTAAAAAAATTTTCACTTACCACAGTTCTCCTCCTACTCATGTGATAGGTGTTTTGGGAACCTGAACATCCGCAGTGATTCTTTTGTATGAATTTTTATACTTCCTCTAATTACAAACTGTCGTAGTCTTTCTATCTATTACAACACTAGTTTATAACAAGACGACACGATGATAAAACAACTGAAACCAAACCAATCCTATTCAGAAATTGACTGTGCACTTACATACGAAAAGGTTGCAAGAAGTAGATCGGCGCGCGTTCTTGGAACTGTCAGACGGCATGCCCCCAATATTATTTTCCATCTAGTTTAAAGGAAACAGCATACGAGATTTATGTTCATTTAAACATTATTTTAGCCATTTTAATAAAATAATAGTAATAATTCAAAACTTAAGTTTTTCTTAAACTAGAGGATACCACTGCACGCTACGTGTGCACAACCCCGTAACTTGCTACGCTCGTTTCACCTCACATGTAGTTATGTTATTTTTGTTCGTATTACATGCATTGTTACAATACATTATTTAAAAAAATGACCTTATGTCAAGTTGTACCGTCATAAGCTTTTTCATTGTTAGGGCAACAATGATTTTTTGGTATTGGGATATTTATTATCTGCCTTATTTTAGCTGTTTAAGAAAAACTGTTGAGAAATCCTCTCTTAGTATATGTCTAGAGCCCATAAAGAATGTTTATACCAAGTTTCATGGTCCAAAGTCTAATGGTTTTTGAGAATTTGTGTTTAGTCTGTCTTATTTGGCTTTAATAATATTTATATAAATCATCTTCCTAGCCATGATAAAATTGGGAAACATTTGTTCTTTGTATTAGGACTATTTATATTTTATATTTCCTATCTAATTTTCGGTTACTCAGGTTATTGAGCGAAATAACGCCCTACTGATACCTGAAGAAACTTTTAAAATAACATAGTGTTTAAGTAGTTGATTATGCTACGTGTAAGGAATTTCAGTTCGACAACGCCAATCAAATAATTAAGTAAAATAATTAATTATATTAGAATTTACTTTGGTGATTCTTTACAAATTTGCAAGTATTTATTATTATAATGTTAAACACATTCACGATGGTAAGTCTATTATATTTACTTTATTTATTTCCTTTATACGAGCAAAATCAAAAGTTTTATTTATTTATTTTTACTCAAGTGTGTACCCCAAATCTAGGCCTTATCAAGCTATGCAAAACTTGTGGTGAAGTCCTATTGTAAGCAGAGAAACAAAAACGAACTTTAGAAAAAAATACCTGAATTTTTTTTAATTTTTATTTTCTAGTAATTACCAAGAATTGGGTGGTTTAGGGCAGACACCAATTTAAACAAATAAAAATTGCCAATAAAGATATGTTAATACGAAAATTACCCATGTACGATTTAACAGTAAAAAGATAAACCATAATATTAAACTCCATTTATGCATCATTTTTGGACTGGTTGTGCCATACATGCGGGACTGTTGCAGTTGACTAGAGACCAAACCAGAGACGATACGTATTAAGGGATTTTCCCTGGCCGGCCGGCCAGCCACAGTTTGGCAACCGCGCTTGGCCGGCTTTTACTGGCGCCGCGTATGATCTGGCCGGTGAGTTAAGCGATTTCGCGTTTCAAAATTTAGCATTGCGTGGGGCTTCTGTATCTGTCTATATTCTATGCTAGCAGCTAGCTGTCACCTCTCTTATTCCTTCCTTTTGACGTAATCTAGGGGAGCAGGTTGTAAAAAAATTAATTGATACGATCATCTTGGTGTAGGTAACAAATGGTTTATTTAATTTTGATTATCACAATAGTTTAGTTGAACAAAGTTACAAATTGAATTTAGAATTTGGATTAAGTTTGAAAGGAGGAGGGGATAACCCGATATCAATGACCAGTTACGCGCCTGCTAACCGAATGTCTTTTCTATCACACTTTCGGTACTTCACGAGTCACATAGTAAACCAGCTCCATGTGTACGGGGCTTTAGTTGATCTAGCTGTTGGGCTATTTATAAATAGCTCTTCCTGAGGAGTCGACCTTAGTTAGTAACAATGACTACAATCGTTCTTGACACTCATTCGCTCATATCTTGACGATCAGTGTCTTGTGAATGAACAATACATGCGTTACAGTACAATTTTTATAACTATAGACTCGGTCATGCACTACTAACTTTATCTTATGCATGCAGTCCGTTGAATCATTCCTGCATCGAGTGTCTTATTTGAGCGACTGTTTGTAAGACGCCATTTACAATTATACTCTTCCTCGCCCCTCGCCTACCGTCGCTGTCGGAGTCCGAGTCT